>SBJP01000184.1:0-22651 GCA_014805705.1 Cucumispora dikerogammari | reverse complement strand
AAATATATGGGGCATTATAAAATATAGAAGAAAAAAAGCGTTTAATATAAAATATAGAACTTTTTTTTGGTAAATATAAAATATAGAACTTTTTTTTGGTAAATATAAAAAACAGAACTTTTTTTTGATAAATATAAAAAATAAAACCTTTTTTTTGGTAAATATAAAATATAGAACTTTTTTTTGGTAAATATAAAATATAAAACTTTTTTGGTAAATATAAAAAATAGAACTTTTTTTTGATAAATATAAAATATAGAACTTTTTTTTGATAAATATAAAATATAAAACTTTTTTGGTAAATATAAAAAATGGAACTTTTTTTTGATAAATATAAAATATAGAACTTTTTTTTGATAAATATAAAATATAGAACTTTTTTTTGATAAATATAAAATATAGAAAAAGATTTTAAATTTTCAGTAATTGATCTAAACCGAGAAATCTTAATATAACTACACATGGCTTTTCAAGAAATAGTGTTATTTCTCCCGCTGAACTGGGAAGTGGAGATAGACTAAGAATATCTGGATTTAGATCAAATATTGAAAATTAAAAATCTTTTTCTATATTTTATATTTACCAAAAAAAAGTTCTATTTTTTATATTTATCAAAATAAAGTTCTATATTTTATATTAAACGCTTTTTTTCTTCTATATTTTATAATGCCCCTATCTTTATATAAAAACCTCATCCAAGTAAGCCGAAAGAGAACATAAATGAAACTTCAAAAAAAAAGTTTATCGTTACATATCAAAAAAATTAAATTCTTTTTTTTTATTAGAATTAATTTTTATTCTCAAAGAAACAAAAATAACAAATATTTTTTTACTTTACATTTTGAAACACTCCAGTTTCATTGTTTTGTTATATTAATTACGAACGAGTTGCGAATTGGCGTACTCTATTATTTTTGATTAAAAATAAGTTAATTTTTTCACAAAATGTATATTTACAAAAAGAAACATACTTTTTTTATAAATTTTCTGTTTTTATATATAAACAAGTGTAATAGAACAAACGAATTATACAAGTAAAATAAAAAAACATTTTTGTATTTCGGATTGTAAATAATTAATTTTTAAAAAATAAAGCATTAAAGCACAATCGTTTCTAAGTTTAAAACTTATAAATTCAAAAGAAACTATAATTAAAATAAAGCCTTATACTGTTTTAAAATGCCGAACACGAAAAGAAAAACTTTAAGTTTTTTAAAAAGCGGATATGCTTTAAAAACATGCAAAAATTAATAGTTTCAGTCTACTTTCTTTTTTTTAAAGTTTCTTTTTCAAAAAATCGGTTTTTTTTTCGTATTTTTCAACATTCTTTATTTTTTTTGATTGACATTTAAAACCTCATACGAAAAGAATTAGTGTTTTTAGAATAACTCATAAAAACATAAAAAAATTTTTTAGTAATAAATATGTATTAAAAAAAAAGTTGTTTTTTGTCATAGTAAATATAAGAAGGTTCTTTTATTCAACGCTTTAAATGCTTCATTTTATAAATTTATTGACGTTTTTCTTTGTTTATTCGAAAAAAATTAACGCTTTTTCGAACAGAAGAGCAATATTTATTCAAAAACTTTCGAAGAAAAAATAATATGAAAAAAATAAAAATTTCAGGTTCCGATGTGAAATATATCATAGCACATTTACAAAAAAAACAGTAAGAAAGAAATTGAAAAAAAAATAAACTTGAAAATGGCTTTTGTTTTCTTAAAAGAATTGGTTTTTTTTTGTTTTATATTTTCTAGTATATTTTAATATTTTAATAGATGTATGAAATGTTTTAATTTTAGTCTATGTGTCGCAACTATAAGTTATCTTTAATGAGAGTTTAAAAAATTTTTGTCTTAGTTTTTATAATTGTAGCAGAGCATTGAAAATGTTAATATAAACACCACTGTTTTTTATTGTTGAACTCAATATTCTTTTCATATTAAAAATCTTACATATCAGGAGATTATTAAGTCTGTTCGCGTTTTTCAGAAAAACACCTAGATATAACAAAAATAAGAGTTGCACAGAAGTTCTACTATAAGACCCCGACCTCGGAATGTAAAGATTTACAAAAATCTCAAGTGGGTTTCTTTTTTGTTTTAGTGTTTATTTAAAAAATAAAAATTTCGTTGTTATTTTTAAAATTATATTTTTTTAGAAAAATATGTTGTTTTCTATATGGAAGTTTTAACAAACTTATATTTAATGTTTTACTAAACATAAATATTTTTACAATGAACAAATTAGCACTTTTTTTTTCTTTATATACAAAATAGCATTTTTTTCACATATAAACAAAATGCACTTCTTTCTTTCAATATTGACAAATTAAAATTTTTTTTTGCGCATATGAACAAAATAACACTTTTTCAGAAAATAAATATAAAAAAAAAGAAGAAAATATTAATATTATTGCGTATGTGCGGTAAAAGGCTTCACATCGTTTTAATATAAGATTGTCTAAATTAATTTTTAAAAAATCAAAAAAAACAATAATATTGTTTTAAACATAGCAGTATTTTATTTTCGTAAGAAAAAAACTGTTTTTGTTCTTATCTAATAAACTTGGTTTGTTATTAAATAAACTACCAGATTGATGTTTTATTACAAATGAACATAGAGGAATAGTTTTTTATTGACTCTTTCGAAATTAAACTGTCTAAAAAAGAGCGCAAGTGATATATAAACAAAAAGAAAAATAAATTAGTTAATGATACAACCCGTTAAATTAATATGATTTCAAAAGTGCCCATGGCTTTAAAAAAAAATAAAAAATTGAAACAAGTCGTTAAAAAAATAAAATTTTTTAATTACGCGAGAGGTTGCACCCATGGAAGTAGAAAATAAGAAACAAAGATGTTTGTTTAGGAAATCTAGTTTAATATCAAAATTCTCAGTTGAAACCAGATCGCGTGTATTAAAAATTCTCTTATTGTCTTTTCGCAGTCAACAGCAATAAAAAAATATTTTTTAAAATAAAAAGAAGAAACCGAGAAAAAATTAAAATAAAGTGTTCGCTCAACAATGTTTTTTTTATGTGGCTACGTGTATGAACCCTGTTTTAAATCGTTGTGTTATTTGTTAGATAAACCCGTCTCACTAAAAATTGTACTTTAAAAATCGCCTGCAACACAGCAATTATGAAAAAACTTTGAAGACAATCAAAAGACAATAGGCATATCTTCCGATTTAATAAAACAGATAAAATGATTATACAGAACATTATTTAAAATATTCAACCACGTATAAAGCTCTTTCGATAAATAGACTTAAACCAGAAGACATTTTAAAAGAAACACATTAGTGTTTATTTTTTTACTTATAAGAACTTTCAACGCCTAAAACGTTTTTTGAGATATTACAATCTAAAACAATTGATTCAAACCTTTCTTTAAGACATGGGATGATATCAAAAAAAAATTTCAGCTGATATATAAAAATCTTCACAGTTGATGGCGCGTTTCTTTCAGAGCCTAATAAACATACTTTACTAAATAGCCGTAGCTCAAGACATAAAAGAAAAGTTGGTATTGTTGGCTTTGTTATCGTAGAATCAGAAATTGGGGCAAGCTGGAGGTATTTTTTAAAAAACATAAAGAATCAATTCAATATAGGCAACAACGTTTCATTGGTATGTCGTGGAGATATCGGATTGTTTTCGCTATGATGGATACTATACCAAATGCACTTAATGTAATTATGTGAGACACGCATCAAAGAATTTAAAATTTCGATTCAAAAGAAATATAATAAACAAATCAGATCTCTAGTGTACGAGAACGAAGGAGAATTTTTTGACAAAAAATTTGATGAGGCGATAGTAAAAAATGTTGAATTAATCGACTAAAAAAACTTTTTTTGTATTGAATCTTAAGTGGAATCAAAGTCTCCCCTGCCAAAATATGTTAAAAATACATCAAATGAAACAGAGACTTTGAAATCAGACCTTAAAAAGCTTATAACACTAGATATCACAAAACTAATAATCGCTCTTAATAATAATATGTAAAAGTTTAATCACAGAAGAATCCGGGTATTACGACTATAATGCTAAAAAAAAAATCCTAAAGCACAGAAAACAACAAAACAAAAAAGAAGTGTGCTCGAAAAATCTGTCAGATCATGCTTTTTTTTTTTGTGAACACAAAATTTATGGAAATTAAATTTAAAGATCTGTTCTTGTAAACAAACATGAGAGTTTGGTTACCCTTCTAAGCATTTGTCAGATGTTGTTGTTCATTTTGATGAAGATCCCATTACGTTTATATAAAGTTTTTTTAAAAGAGTTATATATTTTAGATCATATTAAAAAAACATATGTTCGCTCACTAATATGGTTTTAGTCTGAGAGACAATGTTAGCAACCATAATAAGTGGAAAGGGGGGGGGGACAAGGTTAACAGGATTAAGAGCAAATACATAAAATTAAACATTTTTTTTGAGAAATTTTAAAAACTTGTCTCCAAAAAAATTTAAGCAAAAAATTTTATTACTATTTTTTTTAAATAACAACATTTCTTATTTTTAAATATATTTAACTTGAAGCGGCTTAAAGCTAAAAATATTTCTATTTTACATAAAAAAAAGAAAAACATATAAGAACAAAAAACAGTTTTTTTATTACGGAAATAAAACATTTTTAGCTTTTAAAACAATATTATCGTTTTTTTGATTTTTTTTTAATTTATTTACACAATCTCATATTAAAACGGTAAGAAACTTTTTTTTTACATATGTTATAATCAGGGCAACCAAAATGCCTTTAAATGTCATAGATGACATAAATGCCTTTTTTTCTAATTTAAGTGACATAAATGCCTTTTTTCAGTTTAAATGCCACAAATGCTTTTTTTCAATAAAATATCAAAGAACCCTCTTTTCTCCAATAAAATAAAAAACATTTTAATTAAAATAGTACGTTTTCGAACTTTTAATTATAGTAACATAAAAACATACAGATGATTTTGTTTTCAGAGTGGGTTTTGTGTATGTATCCACAAAAAAAATAAAAATTGTTATAAAAACTGTGTTTTTCTAATGTTTTTTTTACGAACGAAGTTTCAACCTATAAGTGATTCTTTATAGATAAGTGTGTAGAAACGAATTTGATTATTTTCCAGTAAAAAAATCGTTTTTTTTTTCGTCTTTAAATTTTGATAATACTGAGTTGTGCAAAAAAAAAAACAACAGAAACAAAAAATATATAAATAAAAGAAAAAATAAATTATAATAAAAAGAATATTACTCTATAATTTAGTTTATTTGGAGTTTTCGAATGATATAAATGATATCGTTACTATATTAAACTATCGTTAAAAAAAACACAGCCATATTATCGAATAATATGAAACGACCGTTTTATAAACTTTAAAATGTCTTTTCAAAGTTTTTAAATGCCTTTTAGAAACTTTAAAACGCCATAAAAATAAAAAACAATTACGTATTTTTGACTGAAATAATTATAATATCAATATTTTCTTGTTTTTTTATATTTATTTTTTTAAAAAGTGTTATTCTATTCATATGCAAAAAAAGTGGTATTTTGCTAATATTAAAAGAAAAAACTGCTATTTTGATCATATGTGGGAAAAAGTGCCATTTTGTCAATATTGAAAGAAAAAAGCGCTATTTTGATCATATGTGGAAAAAAATATGCTATTTTATTCATTGCCCCTATAATATTATATAAATTTCAAAAAGAAACAACTCCATATTTAACTCAATATGAGATCGATCTCTATTAGTTATTTTATTAAACCTTTCAATACATTAAAAATATAGATTGAAAAATAAAAATCAGATAACTGTAAAAAAAACAACATTAGTCTGTTCTATTTTTTGATTTCCTATTTATCTGAACTAAAATGCACATGTAAAAGAGATATGTTGTTTTTAAATTTATTATAATTATAAAATAAGAAAAAAAAACCGAAATAAAGCAACTTTAACGATTTAACCTAAGCTTTTGACACACCGTTTACGTTTAATTGGTTTATTTAAGACCAAAGTACCATCTTTATTTAACCCAAATCCAAATTGTTCAGTCTCAAAAGTAGTTTTTTTACAATCAACAAAATTTTCTCCGCGGGCGAATAAATCAAATCTAAATTTAAACTGGGAAGTTTCAATTCCTGCACCCGATATGCCCAGAGATTTTCTGAAGTTATTCATTTTTGTCGATTTTAAGATTTCAGCAGTTTTTTCTTTATTTATTCGAGCTTTCTTAAATAATTTCTCATAGTTTGCACCATCCTTAACCCATTCTATCTCTTTAATTTCATATTTGGCAATAAAACAGTTTTCATTTCGGCGAAAAGAGACTCGCTCGCATTGAAATAAGCACCCAATACTAGAATCCAATTTAAAATTTTCATTATAACCGTCCAAAACTATGTTTTCTTTACATTTCGCAAGTACCGCCTGTCTGATTCCTTCTCCAGTATAAGTATTTTCTACGAATCCAACATGCAAAGAAATATTTATTTTCCAAAAAGGCTCCACATAAAAAAGTCCTATACTATACGAACACTTATTGTTCAAAAAGTTAGTGTCTAATAATTCTCCTCTTTGAATCCCACGACCACAATGTATTATTCTCAAATCAAACATTTCTTTTGTTTCGCAATCACAGCAATATGATATAAACAATAAGTTGAAAATTAAGACTAACATGGTTTTTTATTATTTTTTTTTCTACAAATAAGAAAAACGACGAGACTTTTATTTTTTGTTTATTTGTCTATTTATTTCACAATATATTATTTATATTAAATCTTTCAATCTTTATTTTGAATCTTTTTTTATATATTCAGTGTTTATGACAAAGAATAATATTGATGTTATTATATACTATAAGCATTCAAAATAAAATAGAATGTCTGATATGATCTTTATCCAAATTGAGTAATTTTTATATTCAATAAAAATAAAGCAGATTTAAAAAAAACTTGTTTTTATTTATAGACATATACTTTGTTTTGTTAACATTCTTTGTTTTTTGATTTATAAATGTGAAAAAATGACAATTTTAATATATGTATATTCAATATTGCAAAAATGAATAACGACTTATTAAAGTAAAAAAATATAGTAAAAATAAAATAATGTTGTTCGCGTTTGTATAATATGTATGTTTATTTTAAGCGTTATATCCAAACAACATATATGATGTTTTTAATAATAAGATACACTGACATTTTAATAAAATATTGACATGTATATATGTGTTTTTTTTTCTATTGGAGGAAAAGCGTATATCAAATGTTGTTAATTAAAAAAGCTCTTTTTTTAATATCAGTTTTTTAATTGTAATTGTGACAACGCATGCAAACAGCCAAAACATTCTTTTTTTGTGTCGTTGATATTTTCGTTTTTTTAATATGTGAGTTTATGTAAAATTCCGGTTGTGATTTTTATCGTTAATTATTCTATGTTTGCATATTTCATTTCAGTTTTTTGATAAATTTTATAAAATATAACTATCTAATTTATATTAGTTATTTATTTCTATTATCCCTTAAAGAATTTTCAGGGAAAAAATAGATTTTTTTTTGGTAAAAAACATTTTATATTTTATTAAAATTAAAATATAAAAAAAGAGTAAAAAATAGAAAAAAAACTAAAAAAATCGAAGAAAATCGAAGAAAAAATGTTTCTGTAAAAAAAATCGGTTAATTAAATTTCGGAATACTCCATACTAAATTCATTTTCAATAATTTCTTCTTTATTTTCTGACAGATACAAATCGTGTCTAGCCCTATGGTGATTATTATAACATTCTGGAAAACAAAATGATTTAAGACAGTATTTACAGTATAAAAAAATTTTACTGTTAATGTCAGATAAATTTGATAAAAATATTATTCTTATAATTCTGTCTTTTCTCCAATTTAGTAAGTAAATGTTTATCTATAGAAAGAACGTTTTTTCTGAATTTTTTCTTTGTTTGTTGATTTTTCATAATTTATTAAATAATAAAAGAACTGTTTTTCGAAATTGATTTGATTGATTTTTATGCCTATACGTTTGACTTATTTATTATGCGCACTATTAATACAACACTGAAAAAAAAACAATGGCTTTTTATACTCCGTCGCTGGTTTTGTCTCTGAATTATATAATTTTCCATTAGTCGAACAGAAAAATCGACACCATTCAAAAAAAATGTTATAACCCAAGATACAATTGAGTTTTGTTTTTGAAACGCCATTATCGATGTAGTTCTCACCTAGAATATGAGAAAAAGAATTATTTGATGAAGCCGAAGACGGCACATTGACTTCTTCTTTAAGACAGTTTTGATCTTCATTATGAGATGTTGATATTATAGTAAGTGCTAATTTGCTTTTTTTTCTTTGTATAAAAAAATATTGACATTGCCTTTCTGAAAATTTTTTGTCGTGTTGGGCTGCATTTTTTTTACCAATACTATTTAACTCCTGGGACCCCCTCTTCTCCCACGGAAAGTTCCACACACGTTAAAGTTTTTATTCAACATCTCTTCAAATAGAGCATATGAGTTGTAAAAATTGTCCATGCAAACCTTATGCCATTTATATTCGAACTCTCTCAACAGACTAAAGACTGTATTTCTAATCTTGGATAAAACCGAACATATCTTGGTGGAATAAACATACCCATCTTTTGAATCGGAACAAAAATAATTTGATCCCATGTTTATCAGGCTTTCTGAGATTAAAAACTTTGAAAGCAAAAATCCCATTGAATGGAATAGTAGATTAATCAATTGGCAAAAATTCTTTCTGTTTATTGAGGGCTTTTGAATCTTTTGTCGATAAGAGATATGTTTTTTCGTTCATTAACTATTTTTCATTACTCCACATAATCATCTTCGGAATATAAGTAATATTACTATTTATAAAGAATGCTAGAAAAATTTCATAGGTGGGAATATAATTTCACAAAAAAAATAAGGCGTTTTTTATCATAGTATGATTTATAATTATGTTGTTTTTTTTCAACCCCGTAATTATTAAAATACCAAAACAAATTTTCATTTCTTCTTTTGTTACCGTTTTACACTGATTTCGCTTTTTAATCTTTTTTTGGTAAATGTTGTAATTTACTTTAATATGGAAGGAGAGAAAAAATGATTAAGAACTTTGCAGAGCTTCATTTCTACCAACGGCAAAAGGATATTTACTTAAAAAGAAAAAAACATATTATTATTCATGTTTTTTCAGTTTTTATAAACCAACCATTACTTTAAGTTTTATTATGTTGCATTTTGGCTTCTATTGGGTCTTTAGTTTTGTTTTTATGTTACATTGTTCGTTTTTATTATCAAAAAATTTTACATCTGAAGTTAATAATATGTCTTTGTCAGGCTGCTTATAGTTAAATTGAAGCCGTGTATATTAAAGGTTTATATAGTTATGTTCGGTGTTTAAATTTATTTGTATTTTTTAAATAAAAAAGAATAATATATTTTTGTATCATATTTGGTACAAAAAAATCTAACGGAAAAAAAGTGTATCATATATAATACAAAAAAAAATTATAACGAAAAAAAAGTGTACCATATTTGGTACAAAAAAAAATTTTAACGAAAAAAAACTGTAATATATTTGGTACATTAAAAAATTATAACAAAAAAAGGTGTATGATATTTGATACACTTTTTCTTTAAGGGTTGAGAATATTTTCAATAAAAAAAAGCACACAAAAAGCATTTTTTAAAAAAAAAAAAATATTTCTATGTGTTTTTTTCGCATTTTTTTGATCAAAAGGGATTTAAGAGCAAAAAATAAGTATTTGTGCGAAAAAAAAATAATGAATATAAAGAGTTTTATATAAAATGTGGCGCAATATAGATAATACAGAAAACTGTATAATAGAATTATAAAATTTAATTGGTTAAAAACTACATATAATAAAATAACTGTTGAGAATATGAAGTCGAAACCATGTAATCAAATATGTGAAGAAAAAAGCGAATTCAAAAAAGTATGAATTAGTCTTTGTAATTTTATCTGGTAATTAAGAAAGAAACTTTTTCCCTTTTGATACAATTAGTATTGTAATTTCTACTAAGACGAGCCATATTCAAATTATGCACATAATATATATATTCTAAATATATTAAAAATTTTAATAAACCTATGAGACATTTATTATAGACGATAAAAATATATAAAAAACAGAAGCCTAAATTAACAGCTATTACAAAGCACTATACAACACCTAGTACTAGACAAAGCACATGGAATCATAACTTAAACTTTTTTCCTAGAATTATTCGAGTGTGAACCTAAAACACTTGCTCAGGCGATACGGCCCTATTGTATTATTTTGAGCTTTTAATATTTTATACTTTCGCTATTTATAATCAACTACTCTACAGCTCAAAAAAAATTATTTTACTAAATATTTTTTTGTTTTTTTGGTTTCTAAACAATAATATCGATTTTTACACACGGATTCTTTCTAATAACAAAAAAACTCGTGTTTATAAAATCACACAGAGAAGCAGAAAAGAAAACGAAGCTTTATATACACTTATTAATGTACTAAAAAGTTTTTGATAATAAATAAAAACTATATTACACAAGAAGATATAAATAATAAAAAAACATAAGATTCAGAAAAAAACGTTGGTTAAAATTGAGTAAAAAAATTTTAATTTAACTCGTATTTTTATTATTTTGTTCTACACAGATTGAAAAATTTTACTATTTTTTCTAGTTTACAGTATATGTTTTTTTTCAGAAAATGTTATTATTTGTTTATAAAAAAAAGCTTTTGAAGAAATAGAAGTTTGCTTAATATTTTTCATTTGTGTGAAAATTTACATATATATACTTCGTCAATTATAATCTTACTAAAGGATTTATTTATTACAAATTATGAAAGCAAAAGACATTTAAATAAAGATAAACTGAAAAAACACAAATTTTTTTATTTGTAATTAATGACCAAATACATACTGTCTTTATCAAAGATTTGCGTTAAGTGCAAAGAGTTAAGGATATATGTGTATTTTATATTTGTTTCTTTATTAAAAATTTTTTTAGTTTGTTCATTACTGGTTCTTAAACTAAAAAGTGACAAACTTTTTCAAATTTGACTACATTTAAAAAGTTTTTTTATGACGAGCCGAGTGCTCACTTTATTTAATTAAGTTAATTTATCGAACTCTATAATACACGCCCTTATCTTTTTTTCTTTTATAATGCGTAATCAAAAAGAAAAAGAATATAAAAAATTTAATTATTAAAAACAAAACTAGCGAAGTTTATTTTTATTATGATCGAACTTAGTGTCGAAAACCCAATTATTTTTATACAGCTTCTAGTGTTTTCACTCAATGGGTGTTTGTAACTGTTTTTATGTTTTTGATAGTTTTTTTTAAATTATAAGGTCTTTTTACTAAATGTTATTTACATAATAGAATTTCAGTTACAATCAGATATAATGATTGTTTTTAGACATGTTTATTTTAAAAGCCAAAAAAAGATTTCTCACACATATACGTTGTTCAAATATTGTCAACGTTCTTGATGCCCGCTCTTTTAAGTTTGGAAAAGAAGCCTCTTCTAAAAAACCATAAAACTACAGCAGATTGACTGTCTTAAACTTCTCTCTTAAAACTTCGTCTACTTACAGATCAAAGATTTCAAGCCCTGGATTTTTCTGAGTTTGATATGGATCAACAGCAAAAAGCGAAAAAAAAACATTGAAGTATATCTCCAATGTTTTTAAACACTAAAATCTCTTTTCAAACAACTGCAAGGTATCTATTCTATTTGAACTATGATTCAAGGTCGCAGAAAACATTTAGTGTTTTACATAGAGTATGTTTCGTGTGTTCACTTGAATTACTGAAGAATAAAATATTTCAACATCAAACTGTTTTATGCATACATCTTTTTCATGTGTTATTAGGGTTTCTTTGGCGATTTTTATTTAAACTACTTAACATTTCTCGAATGTTTATTAAAAAAAAATAAAACCAGTTTTCCACTCTTCATTAAATATATTGGCAATAAAGTCACAAACAAAGTGATTAGACTCAACTGGGTTTACTATTCTACTTTTAGATTCTTAATTGCCACAATATTTTATCTAAACGCAAACATACTATATTGTTATAGTAGAAGAAAACATAATGCCCACTTGCTATATTTTCAAGCAATCCTATAAATTATCTGTGTTTAAGTGTCTTCACTCTGATAATGTTTATAATTTCAATAACTAAATCTATAACCTGTTTAATATTTAAAACAGCTTGACACAAACTTTGTCGATCAATTATACAATAAAGTGACAGATGTCTATGCTAGAAATATCTTTTAATGTTATTCTTCATAATTTTCTGCAGACCTGTTTTTACTTCATCAAGGAGCTGCTTCTTTCGTTGTTAAACTAAGCATATTATTCCACTGCATCCCGGATTTCTCCGCAGTCTAACGGCATTGAATAAATCTTGGCATCTGGTTGTAAACTTTAGTACTTAATCTCGGTAATTCTTCTGTTGTATCAAAGCGGCGTTTATTCCATTTATAAATATCAAACTTAGTCTGTGTTCTCTCTATCGACACACTTATCTGGTATAAGAGAAACGCACAAAAACCCTTTGTAATTTTCTCGAAGTTGATTTATTAAATGATTTCTTAACTGATTTTATCTATTAACAACCGCATTCTCTTAAAATTGCTATATTTCAATTTTTTGTTTTTGTTCTGGACATATAATATCAGCTGCGTTGATATAAAGTTTTTGATGAACTCGCCGTCAGAAAAAAGATGTTTCGTTTCGCTATCACATGGGAAAAAACTAAACTTCCCCCGGTGTCGGGCAACTTTAATGCAAAACATTTAGAAGAAAAACTGCTCCTTTGTCATTTTATCAACTAACAGTTAAATCTACACATCTTTTCACCGGTAATCGACCGTTTACTTAGTTCAAATGCTTGGTTAAATGTGATCTCTTTAAATCATATACTTTAAAACACTCAAATTCCATGTAACAGTAAACACAGAAATTGATTTTTAACATTTATAAATTTATACGATTTGATTCATCACGTGTTAAAGACACGACATTCTCACTCATTTTTTTCTTTTGCTGCTTATAGAGTTTTTTGTCATAATTTATTCAATTTTTAAGTATTTGAAGCATACGGTTAAAGATATAAAATTTTATTTGAACATATTATCCAATTCAAGTAAAAGTATTTATAGATATAATTAAATAGTCCTAACTATTAGTGTAAATACATAAACATAAGCTAAAGGGGAAACAAATGTCTGTACACACTGATGATTAGAAATATACATTATTAATCAAACAGTAAATTTACCAAATGTCGACTCGCTAATTAAAATTACATTTAAAGCAATTTAGTGACTGTAAATCAAAAAGGAAGAATTACAAAAAATACATTTCAATAAAAAATTGAGACATATTCAGTAAATATACATTATTATTCGAAAATATTAATGCCCGTTTGAAAATAGAGACATTTGGGTGCTAACCTGAAGTTAAAATAATAAAACCTTTGGTATTCATAATCTCAGCCAACAAAAACAGAAAAAAAAAGAGATGCAAAATAAATAACTAATACAACAACAAAATTTTATTTTTATTAATTGCGCTGTTTTTTTTAACGAGAAAACAAAGATATTTATACCCATGTTTTGTAAATTCATATATTTTTACATTTTTATCAAAAAAATTTTTTTTCATTCAAATGAAGTAGCTCATAGCTAAAAGCTCTTTCATTTGCAAATTAGACTCACTAGCAGATAAATTCCATTTTTTAGCACATATTGTACTTTTGAATAATAATCTCGATATTTGTTGATATGTTATTTGATTAATGGTGTATATTTTTGATTAAAAATATTATACTGCAATTTTTTAGCATAAGTATAATATGACAAACATGAATATAAACACATAACTATAATTAAAAATGTTTTCGAAAAGGATCTAAAAAGATCTTAAATAAACTATTTTTTTTTAAACAGCTTATATGTACATAAATAAAAAAGTTTCATTATAGCTTTATTTTTTTGATCCTAAGTATATAAAATAACTCCTCCGTTCTTCTTAGTTTTCGTTTATTTATGGCGATTGTTTTTTATCAGTATGTTTTTACAAATGTTTATACTTTTTGCTTCTCCAAGTAGAAGTTAATTGCTTTCTGATTATTTTTATTCATATTAATGTATAAATCTGAGGCGTATCTGTTTTTATAAATTTTTTGATTATATGATATTTTGTAGTTTGGTTATAACAAAAAAATACTTTGATCAAGCGAAAAGCAAGAATAGAATAAAAAAATTTTGTTTTAAACTTGACCTTGAACTTTTTTGATTGGATTATTCCTCACAAAATTTGAATTTTAACTATCTTAATTGATTAAACAGGGCTAATTGATAAAAACGACTCAAAGAACATTAGTTTTTGACATTAACTGTCTGTTAATAGTTGATAACAGTTATTAACCAGAGTAAGAGACAATAAAGTGAATAAATATGAAACTTTTAGTTATAAAAGAAAGGACTTGTTTTTTATAGTTAAAAAAATAAAAATTCACTATTATAAATTATTAAAAAACAAATCTGAACAAAAGGATGTAACATAAAAAATGGCGCAGAAAACGGCGGAGGCTGCATAAGGTCGTGGGCGTAGTTTGCCAACACCTACATCTGAGTTATATAATATTGTTGTTTTAAAAAACATTTTTTTGTTAAATAGCAATGGATATGTATCTAAGAAAAAATAATAAAAAAAAATGTTATTTTTTGAACCCTATTATTCTTTCAAAAAAAAAGATTTTTTTAGTTTTTAACTAAAACTTAAATAAATTAAAAAACAAAAATTAGCTTAAAATATAAAATAGATTAAAAAATATGAATATCGCGAAAATATATAGAAACATCTAAAAAAACATAAAGATATAAATTTTTTTAAAACGAATAAAAAATAATTTTTTACACAGGAAACATAAAAAAAACAACAGAAAAAAAGAAAAACAGCAGTTTTTATTTTACAAAAGATACATATATAATCTTGACCACTTGAACCCTCAGGCAGAGATCCGTATAAATGTTGAGCAATGGGATATTGGCGTTTTGTTTATATACAAGAAAATAATAATAAAAGAAGTCGAACACAAACACGGCCGTTGAAACAAAGAGTAAAAAGAACAAAAACATTGAAACACATTAAACTGTGGGTATCAACTTTAAATATTTTAATGATATTTAAAGTATTGCCGCAGAAAAACCTGCTTTGAATGTCAGAACAGCAGAAGCTCTATCTTTGTTCGGAATTTAAAAGATATTGTAAAGCTTAATAAAAACAGAATGGTGAAATATTTAGTATTGGAACCGACAGACACAGCAAAAACTTTCAATAAAAAAATTCATATGACACTTTTTTCAACCACCGCTATTCGAGTTTTAATATAATACAAGATTTATAACTTATATGAAAGTGTATAAATAAAAGAAGCACAAACAAACAAGAAACTTTTTTGTTTCATGCGACTTCAAAGATAACTCTTCAACCCTTTTATCTATTTCTTATAGTTAACAATTATTTCCTCCAAAGTCTTAGAATATAACTATGTTTCAATTATTACAATCATTCAGAAGCACTACAAAATAAATATTTTACACACTTTTTGAAATAAGAAGATTCAAGTCTATATATATATATAAAAGCAGTTTTGAAAAAAAAACACATTTAAATCAATAAAAACTGATTTTGAAGCGATTATAAATTGCTGTTTCGTTTATTTTACACAATAAATATAGTAACGTATTCAACTCGTGAAATTATCGGAAACTATTTACATAATATAAATCTTTGTATTTAATACGAAAAAATCTTTTGTTGATCTACTTCTCACAAGCAAAATTAAGTGTTGAATATTCAAAAGAATGATAGTCTTTTAAAAAACCAGAATATTTTGGAAATCAGAATTTTTTTAGTATCTTTGAAATTTATATTTTCAGATTAATACAGCGCCCAACAGCCAATTTTCGACTCAAGATAACTAGCTATATGAAATTTTTTCTTTGCTGTTGTGGCTAATCAAACAACAACACAAAAACATAGCAAATCGGCTTTGCTTTAATATCAATACTGTAACAAAAAACCCACTTTTGTAAAGCAATTTGTTTAGAAAGAAATAAATAAAAGATAAAACTAAATCATTTGAAAACTGAAAGATTTACTTGATTATTATACAAACCATAAACTAAATAAAAACACGCAATATTTTAAGTTGAGTATAAATACTGACTACTAGAGAATGAAAAAAAAGTGCTTAATGCGAATAATAAAAACTGTTTTTTTCATATGGATTTTTTTTGTAAATTTAAATAAAAAGGCTGTTGGCACTTACCTGTAAATTTTTATAAATGAATTTATACTATAGAAAACAGTAGTTTCTTTATTTTTTTAAAAATTCTCATATTAGATGTAAAAATTATTATAGAGAAATATTCGTGTTACACGTGAATACTAGATTTTTTTCATAGACCAAACCGTTTTACGCCGCTCAGCGGATACACAACATATGCGATATGTATCTGAAGGAAAACGAAGAAATCTTTAAAAAAACATTCTTTCTAGTCCCCACACCCTCTAACAGAATATAGTTTAAACAAAAAACATTTTGATATATGAACATGAGATTCGACCCTTAGCTTTTTTTCGTAATACATTTTAATTATCTTTTAATACTAGTATAAGAAAAATAATTAAGAGAAATCTCTTTGAAATTGAAACTAAATCTGAAATAGTCGCTCAGTTTAGACCAGTAATAATTAAAGAGAATTGTAAAAAAAAAACGATAAACAATCTACAGTCAAAGTCAACCAGAAAAAAAACTTTTTTGGTATAAACAAACGAAAAATTAGTATTGATCTTAAGTATGACTTGATAGAGACCGAAAAAGCTATTTTAAAAGCGTGTGTTAATCAACCCATATGCTGATTTCAAAAAAATAAAATTCTTATCAAGATAGAAAAAGCTTTTTTGCTTAATAAAAACAGATGAGTTACTTGTTCTTTGGGCTACAATTGAACGGTTCTGCATCCAGAAATGCTGTTTAGCATTAAAAATATATTAAGAGCTATAACACTGAAAAAAAAAATTAGAAAAATAAGACAAAAACTAAATATAGCAGAATTTTTGTTCAAATAAGACAATAATTTAAATCTTTTTTTGGACGTTACATATACGCGCAAATAAAGCGGTAAAGTAATACGAAAAAAAATATACTCGCTTCAAACATTAAGTAGGATTATTATGTTAAGAGTTTAGTTTCGAGCAAAAGTGTTGGAAAGATATCCATAGTAAAAAGTTTAAACTACCGTAAAGTATACGATAACATGATTTAAATTTGATTGCTTATGTTTCTCAATTAAATATGATCGATTATTTTTGAGCGAAGCTTTTTTAAGCTTGTTCAAGCATACAAAAGGTTTTTGATTTCAACTTTTTCTTTAGCGAAGTAGCGCAACTGAGCAAGCATTAAATTTTTACAGCCATATACTCAAAAAACATAACTCCGCAAACATGTTCTCATCATATAAATAAGACTTTCATTAAATCGCCAAATCTGTAAAAAGCTTCTAGTATAATAAATAAAAAATCTTCGTAGATGTTCTTGCGGCCTATGAGTGAGAAACCAACTTTTTCATAAGAAAATCTCGTTCGTACACGACCATAACTCAAGACTTTAAAATAATTTGTTTGCTTTTTAATAAAAATTTTTTTTATAGCTTAAACAACAAGAGTTTTTTCAGATTGCTAGAAACATGTTGTAGCTCTAGTTCTTTTATAACAGCTTGGGTTTTTATTCTCGTTAGATTTACTTATTTTTTAAATATTTTTTTTGATGACCAACAATGTAAATATGAAAGAAAAAAATATAAAATTAATAAAAGACGTACTAGAAGAATAAACCTATAGTCTTTCAAACTATTAAAAAACAATTTCCTCTGAAGTTACAATGCGTTCTTTTAAAACTAAAAACCAAAAAGAAAACACTATTATCATTATACAGACATAATAAAAAAACTACTGGTTGTAAAACATCTAAAGACGCAATAAATCTCGTAATCATATATGATAACCAACATGTTGAATTAAAAACTTTATTCAATCTACCCGATAATAACAACTGTTTTGTAACTAGAACCAGCAAGATAAATATTTAAAATTCCATAACAGAAAAACAGTGAATTAAAAAAAAGATAAAAGTTTCAATTTTCTTTGTTTTCGCAATTATGAAAAAGATTCTGTTTTCATAGGATTTACATCGAATATATTACTGGAAATGTTTTAGATATATATTAAAAAAAAGATAAAACTGTTGAATATTACTTTATAAAACCCACACATACACAATACAAGATAAGATACGGAACAATCAAAAAAAAAACTTTGAGAAAGCTTTTGCGAATTGAAAAACTGCAAGACTATTTATTAGTAAAAAATTGTTTTTTTACTTTATAACGTTCATTAATCAGTCAGAGAAATAAGAAATATTTTTAAACCCACAAATATATAATAAATAGTTTGATGATAATAAAAGCAAACAACTTTTACTAAATTTTTGTGCAAGAAGAAAAAAAGAAGTTTAAGTATTAATTTTGTAAGAATATAAAGCGCAAAAAGTTTGAAATAAAAATACAAAACCGTATAAGAGAAAAAAAACTAAATAAATACATGAATGTTTTTTTATTTTCTAATATCGATGAAAAGAAAAACAACAATTTAAAACTGAGAAAAAAGAAAGTAAATAATAAGCGAGAACAAACTTCAAAAGTAGTCAAAAAATCAAAAAACGAGAAAAAGAGTTCAATCAAAAATCAAATTGCTGTGAAGAAAAAAAATTTCGAAGAGAAATTTAAAAAAGAGAATAAATATTCAATATTTTAATGTAAAAAAATAAAAGACGTTTTTTTTTAAATACTGTAACATTCTAAAAACCAAGTATGTTTTGATAGACATCAAAAATATATAGTGGAATTTGTGACATTTTTTAAATTATAAACATTTTTTTTTGAGTATTTTTTGTTTAACAACTTCTAAGTGTAATACTGTGGAGTATTTTTATATTTACTTTTTTTATAAGAAAAGTTTATAACGAATTCAATCACAGTTTTTTTGAGATTTTTCGGGAAAGAAAATTTAGATGTGAATTTTGTTTTTGCTATTAAAACGAACTTGACATAAATCCGCCCAGAAAATCTTAAATAAAAAAAAAATTTTCTATATTAAACAGCTTAATACAATCAAAACTATAACAACTATTATCGTTTGATACTGTGCTAATTTTATTAAAACCGTGTTTTTTCCTTCGTTTTCTCAGTCTTATTACGAAATCGAGCTTTAATTAAGTTATCAAAAAAACTTAAAAAACAGGTTTTGTTATAAGTTACAAAATGAAAGAGAAAATAAAAAAACTAGTCTTTTTATCTTTATAAATAACTTTGTGCTTTACTTAGTGAACAACTTTATTTATTTTTGTTATTTCAAAAATATTTTGTTAACGTGCTTGTGGGTTTTTGCTCTTATTTGATTACCCTGTGAAATGTAATTTTGGTCAAAAATAAAAAACATGTGGGATAAGCTTAGAGCTTTTTTTGTAGTTGAAAAATCGATATCGGTTGGAAAACAAAAGCAATTCATATAATAATATTATATGTCGTGGGTTTATGGTGTACTGGGTTTATGGTGTACCGACAAAAAGATATTTGAAAAATAGTTTATTATTATAATAGTGTAAATATTTTGAATGGTATTGAGGCTATGGTGTTTTGGGTTTTATTTAACTTTTAATTAAAGAGACGGTTCAATTATAAAGTTTATTTCGCATGATGTAACCACAAACTTATACCTGTATTTTTTTTAGATTCTTGATTTATTGCAAGTTTATATATTTTGTGTAACATGAAATTGAATTTCGTTTTATATTTTTATAGATTTTTTTTAAAATGTTCATACACCCGTTCGACTCTAAATACTTGTAATATTAATATAAAACTGAAACTCAAAATGTTAATATAAACCTGAAAACTCAAAATGGTTTTTATAGACCAAAAAACCCAAAGCTTATTATGAACCAAAAACTCAAAATGTTAATATGAACTTGAAAACTCAAAATGTTAATATGAATCTGAAAACTCAAAATGTTAATATGAACCTGAAAACTCAAAATGTTAATATGAACTTGAAAACTCAAAATATTTATATGAACCTGAAAAACACAAAATGTGAATATGAACTTAAAAACTCAAAATGTGAATATGAACCTGAATTTCAAAATGTTAATATAAACCTGAAAACACAAAATATTAATATAAACCTAAGACCTTAAAATATTAGTATGACCCTAAAAACTCAAAGTATTAATATGATCGCAAGAACTCAAAATGTTAATATGAATCTGAAAACTCAAAATGTTAATATGAATCTGAAAACTCAAAATGTTAATATGAATTTGAAAACTCAAAACATTAGTATAGAGCTAAAAACTCAAAATATTAATATAAACTTGAACACTTAAAATGTTAATTAAATCTTGAAAACCCAAAATATTAATATAAATCCAAAAACACAAAATCTTAATATAATCCTGAAAACATAAAAAGTGAATAGGAACCTAAAGGCTCAAAATATTAATATGATCTAAAAACCCAAAATGTTAATATGAATCTGAAAACATAAAAAGTTAATATGAACCTGAAAACCCAAAATGTTAATAAGAACCTGAAAACTAAAAATTTAATATAAAACCAAAAACTTCAAACGATAAAAAGAATTTGAAAATAAAACATTATTATAAACTTGAACACTTAAAATATTAATATAAGTCTAAATACTTAAAATGTTAATTTGATATAGGAAAACTCAAAACATTTATATAAACGCGAAAACACAAAATGTTAATATAAATCTAAAGTTCCAAATATTTTTGTTGTCCTAAAAACAGCATATATAAAAAAATTCAAGATATTAACTAAATAAGACTCAAAATACAAATTTGGATCTAAAAACGCAAAGATTTCTCGTATATAAAAAGTAAAAAATTAATACATTCCTAAAAACTTCGAATATTAATAAAAACTAGAACCTAAAAAGTTAAAAAATATTCGAAAACTTAGAATTAGACTAAACTTAAAACTCAAATATTGCTTTTTTAAAATAAGAAAACATTGACTTATACCGTGATTTTCTTATTATTTTGTATATTAAAAGCCTTAAATATTATCTGAGCACGAAAAATTGGTGTTAAATTAAATTTGAATCCGAAATATTTATCATTAAAATAAAAAGCTTTGGCTAAAACATAACTATCTTGCTTTTTGTTTTTGAAAAACATCGTAAAAAAGGTATTAGGTAACACATAAGACAAAAACCCGAGATTATTCGAATATTTTTGTTCCGAGTTTTTGATTAAATTAGAATTTAAAGTCTTTTAGTTTCTTTTTGAAATTTAATGTTTTCGAGCTCAATTTAATATTTTGATTTGCAATTTATATTAATAATTCGAGTCTTCGCTTTTTACTAATATTCGCAGATTTCAATTTGTATTATGTTTTAAGCTTTTAGAAAGTTTTTCGGTTTTTCTTTTTTGTTTTATCAATATTTTGAAGTTCCATGTTTATATTAAAATTTCGTGTTTTAGTAATTCAATATTAACTTGTGCTTTTAACCTATAGTATTTTTTTAATTTTCAAGTTCTAATTATTAGTTTAAGGTTTTAGATTAATATAAACATTTCAAATTTTCAGATTATTTTTAATATTTTGAGGTTTCGTTTTTATGTTATTAGTTCAAAAATTCGGATTTCTATTAATGTTTTAAGCTTTTAGACTCGAATGAATGTAAATTTTTTCAAAAAAACCTAAAAATAAAATACAAGTTTATCATCTTTAATTATAGATAAACTTACAATAAATTTTACAAACTTGCATACAAAAACTATTTTTTAAAAATTAGAGATATATAAATCTAACGTTAATTAACAGATTTAGGACGATTGGCCGCAATTGTAAAATTTTGTGGCCTGATAACAATGCTACCGTGATAATAATGACAATGGTTTTTACTAATTAAATTATTTTTGATCAAAAGTTGATTAAGGAGGCTGACGTGGCGAAAGTGTTATAGTAAATTTAAGTAAAAAAAATGTATTTTGGTCTAATTTCTCACTAACACTTTTGTCCCGGTCTTTTGTGTGAAGGTAATGTCAGCTAGAAAATAGACCATAATATATTTTTTTTACTTAAATTTACTATAACACTTTCGTCACGTCAGCCTCCTTAATCAATTTTTGATCAAAAATAATTTAATTAGTAAAAACCATTGTCATTATTATCACGCCACAAATAGTTCGATGCTGATTATTAATTGTGACAGTTAGAATACAAACAATTAATTTACTTAAAGGCGATTATTAATATTTCAAGATGACAGACAAAATTGATAAGAAATTAATTGAAAAAACTACTGTCAATAATAAACCATGCGACGAGTAAAAATGACAGACATAATTGTGCAACACGTGTTGATGTATAAGAATAGCGGAGAAATTGATCCGATCTATTCTAGTAGCATTGATCGTCAAAATTTTAGAAGATTTTGTAGTAAATTT
>SBJP01000183.1:0-22653 GCA_014805705.1 Cucumispora dikerogammari | reverse complement strand
TGACTTGGTTTTTACTTAAATTTTTTTACTTAATTAAGATTATAGTGTAGCTTGCTTAATAAAAATTATAATGGGGGGGGGGTATACTAGGCAAGTACCTCAGTTTGTTTAAAAAAAGGGGAACGTCGCTTGTAAATAATATGTGATTAATATTTATAGGCGTAACGTAAAATCTGCTTAATATAAATAAATAGAATATATAACCAAAAAAACTTAATAAAAAACTAAGCATTTTTATCAAGAAATGCCGGTACTTTTCTACTAATATACGTCACTCAACTCTTATTAAATTTTTGATTTTATTTTAGTAAATATTATAATCGCTTCTCAGCTAAATAAGTTAATTTGGAAAATGTGTCGATACTTGCCTAGTATTCCTCCCCTTTTATAATCTTTATTATAGAAAATTCTATTATAATTTAATTAAGCGAAAATGTTTAACTAAAAACAAGCCAAATATTATCTAAAGTTGAATTTCAAATATCAATTGATATCTGATTGGTTATTTTATTTATTAATGTCGCGCAACTAAGCGCAAAAATCTTGATATAGATGCGTTTATTTTTTTTCTGAAAAGAATATCTTTTCATTAAATTCGAACATGCTCAGTTTTAGTTTATTTCGAGTACACAAACGACACTAATACGTGTGTTTACGTCGTTTTACAGAAATAAAATAAAAAACTGTCATATAATGTCTTGTTTTTTACTTAAAAATCTTTGTTTAATTAAAATTATAGTGTAAACTGTTTAATTGAAAATATAATAGAGTGTGGGGGGAATACACTAGGCAAGCACTAATGTAACTATAATATAACTGAGAAAATAATATAAATTTTTAATATATTTGTGAAAAGAGAGGAATATACTATAAAAGCAACTAAATGCAAAAGCTTTATTTCTAAAACGAGATAAGCTACAAAATTTTAATTAAATTAAAAAAAAAATTTTTTTTATATTAAATGTTGAAAATATAAACTTCTCCCCATTTTTCACAAAATAATTTAATCAATTAAAGAGAATCTAATAAAAATGAAAGATATAAAAAAGAATAATGTTCTTTTCAAAACCAAAAAAATAGCTACGAGCACTTTGTTTTCAAAATTAAAAAAAACTATTCTGTATATAAGTTTTTGTTTTTTTTGATATTAGAATACAAAAGATTTTAATCGGTGCTACTATAGTTTATTTATATTATTCAAATTAAAAAATACGCATAATGTTTATTAATCGTTATCATAAATATAAGTACAGGTCTGTTAATAATGTTTATTTGTTAACTAAAATGGTAGGTAGATATAATAAAAATTTTTTATATATTCGTGTAGAAAACAAATAAATGTTTTTTGAGCATTAAAAGTTTCGAGTAGTCAAGTATAAGTATATTGGAAAAGAGTCGCTTTTTGATAAGCAGGTAGTTTCGTTTAAATGTAAAGAATGGTTTTAAAAAAAGTTCTTTTTATTCTTAAAACAGCGGGTTAAAATATATTTTTTTCTTATATTTGTTTTTATATTTTACAAATAAACATATATAAATTTGAAACGTCGTTTACAAACAAGTTCTCTTTCTTTAACTATGCAAAATTAAATATATTAAAACATTTCGTTTTAAATGAAAAACGTTTTTCTTTAAATTAATTTTTTAAATATCTTCCATATACATGAATATGCTTTAAATTGAATCAAAAAAAATTGATTAAAAGATTTATAGCGAACAAAAAAAAGAGTAAATAATTATATAAACAAAAACCATGGAAAACAATGAAGGAATTCAGCAAATAATTGAAAAAGTTAAGTTGAAAATTACACAACTTACACCTTTTTTAAAAACAGGGGATATTATAGAACTCGAGGCGCGTATAGGACATATTAGAGATTTACAATCAGATAATCGTTTATTTTTACCAACTGATTTTCCAGTAGTTTTTAATACTAATAAAATGTATGTTTTTGGCCCTGGAGTTACCAGCTATGATTACTCTTTTTTTATTAATGAAATTAAAAAGCTTGCGAATGCCGATGAACATAAACAGGACGGAGTTCCAACATTTAATGTATCGAAAAAAACTGATACTACGTTTTCCGGGCGGTCTTCGCGATATACGTTAGTTAACAAAAAGATGAGTGAACATGTCCGAAAAACTAAACACCTGATTTTCGATATTCATTTACCAGCTTCTGCCTATGATATTCGAATTTCCGTGTGCACTGAAGAAAATCTTCCACTAATTGATGCGATAAATGAAAAAACTTTTAAAAGGGAAAGAGAGAGAATTTCTTATAAATCCTCTGATGGAGTGTCTTATGACTTTACACATATTAAGTCTTATAATCTACGCGAGAGTTTGGAGGTTGAAATGGAGATTGTTGATTTTGATGAAAAATTAGAAAAAATAGACATTTTTGTTAAAAAAATGTTCGATTTTTTATGTAAGAGAAAAATCATGTAAATTTTTTCAAAAACGTTTTTATTTAAAAGTTCAATTTTTTCATAAGTTTTTTTTTGTTTTTCACTCGCATAAATAGGATATTCTCACTATTCTTATACCACAGTAGATAATGAAAAAAGTACTTTTTTGGGAAAACTCCTTTTTGCTAGTAAAGACTCACGCTTAGGGGTTATTGAAATAACATGCGTTTCGATAATAAGAGCTCTATTTTAATCAAAAATTTCTTCTTTCTCGTACAACTTTTTTACAAAAGAAGATCTTCAATATAAAACACTCGCCCGTAGCTTGATTAAAAAACATAAACTACAATTATTTCGCTTTCTAATACAGTTTAATCAAAGAAGACCAAATAAAAAGCATGTTTAATTCATACGTTTTAAAGGGACTTTTTATATTACAATCAAGGGGCGGGGGATATATTAATGAAATATTTAAAAAAAATTTTGTGTAAAAATATATCATGTACACAACAACCAAAGGAAAAAGTTTTTCACTAATACTTGGAATGATCTCAATAGTCCTTGTAAAGCTCTTGATTGTTTTAATACTGTGGAAAATACATATCAATGAAACACTACCATTTAATCCTTTAGAAAGTGTCTATCAAAAAACCACTCCCATAGTTACTCCTTTAATTGAACTTTTTTCATCTAATCAAATAGGAAATCAAACAGAAGTTTTTAGTATAGGTCCGTTTTGTAAGGAAGATCCCAACGGTTTAAAGAATCAAGAGATACATAATAACATGTTTAAAAAATTAAACATTTTTGAGGACACTAACTTGTGGATACAATCAATAGATTTATTCATTGATTATACACTTATGGAATTCAGAACATATTGGACTCTACTACTAAGAAAAAGTAAAACGATTCAAAAACCATATCCGCGGTTTCTAGAAACCAGTGAAGAGCAGCTTATTCAGCCTTTAGAGCACGGCAATAATACCTGTTTTTTAGTTGCTTTGTTTCTGAATATAAAAAACTTACCACCTTTATTATGTTTTTTGCTTCTCAAAACTAAAAAAAATGGATATTGGCTACCGATTTTTAAAAGAACGATGAATCTAAAAAAAGAACATATTCCGTTAGAAGATGTTAAGGTTTTATTAGAGTGTGACAAGAGTTATCAGAGAGTAGGGATGCAAAGCGATCCAAGGGATACTCTCGATAAGTTTTTTTCAGAATTAACTGACCCGTCAATGTTGCAATTTTACGTCACGAACAATGTCTCAAAAATATGTGAAAAAGGTTGTATGCGCGGTCTTGAAGAAACTGGCCTTGTTATGAATAAACATTATCCTCTTATAGAAATATTTATTGCTTCAGATGGTGATAAAATTTTTAATTTACAGGAAATGTTATTTGGTAAAAAAATCGATGGTATGTATTGTAATAACTGTAAGAAAGTTTCACATTCAACAAGTAATGTATATAAAATACCGTTAATTTTAAATGCTCCTCCATTTCTTGTATTTCACATAAATTATTACTTTTCTAATTTTGACTACTTTAAAATCTCTAACGAAAAACGGGATGTGACAGTAATTATACAAGATACTATCGAAGTTTTAACGGTTCTGGAACAAAAAGTTAATTATGAAATAACAGGATATACACTCTGTAAATTGTTATCAAAGGAAATGTCGCATTATGTAGCGGTTATAAAAGTCCATGGAGAGTGGTACGAATATGATGGTTTATCCGTGTGTAAAAAAGCTCTTACTTTTCCTTTAAGCATAAATTCTCTTAATAAAACACTAATAACTCAAGTGTTTTACAAGAGAGTTTTAAAAAACAACACAAGGGCAAAAAAATAAAAAGACATTAAGCGGGAGGAAAGGCTTTTCAATAAATAAATAAATTTTATTTATAAAAATATTTGTTATTTTTAAAAATACTATCAAAATATATTTTTTTCATTAGTACTTTTAGAATTAATTTTACATTAATAGCAGCACATAAATCTCATTTGTTCTTTATCGGTAATTATACTTTATCTGGAACTTTGTTCAAATATTATGCTAAATTATTATTAACTGGCTATCAGACAGGGGATGAGCTTAAGTAGAATATAAAGAAGTTTTATGTTGAGCATGTTTAATCAAAAACGTAAATTATACCAAACACCAGGTTCACGCTTGGGTGTACCAAAAAAAACTTTCCATATTTACAAATATTTTTTTAAATAGTTGCTTTTTTTTAAGCCGATCAGACAAAGTTAAATGCCAGTTGTAAAATTTTTTTCGAAAAACGTTTTAAAGTTCTTAATATAAATTGATAAACACGTTATTTAAGGATTCTGTAATAAAACACTGTTTTAATATATAGTATAGATATGGTTTTTAAATAACAATAAACATAAGGTAAAATATTTCAACAGAGTTTTTAAATTATTTTTTTCGTAAAATTATAAAAACACAATTTTTTCAATAAAAAACGAAATGTTTTATTTTCTATCTATTTCTGTAAAGTAAAAAACTGACTTTAAAAGCGATTCTTATTAAAAAAATTATAAATCTTTTGAAAATAAAGAAATTGAGCATAATTCTACTTTTTTATTACCAAACATGTGTTAAACCGCGCCGTTATTGAAGCGAGGTCGTTTGTTAACGTTGATGAAAATAGACGAAGATGTAGAATGGTTCTTTCAATATTTATTATTAATTAAAAATCTTCTATATCTATTATTATAGCGAACAAAAAACCATATTTTCTTAATAACTGACTTCTTACTTATTTTTAAAGTTGATTTTTTTAGTTTCGCTTAAGTATTTGTTATATTCGAATTTAAAACATCATTAACCTTTTTCATTAAAAGCATCCTTAAGGCTATATTAATCTTTAGATAAGAAATGTAATATACCTTTAAACATGAATTGATAATTCGTTAGAATGAAGCAAGCCTGCTTTAAAGATGTCATAATGATAAAAACTAAAGAATCAATACATTTTTAAATTAAAATATTCAAATAATAACGAAAAACGGTCCAATTTAATATATTTGAACTCAGTGACGAGTTTCACATTCATCATTATGAAACCGAATATTTTTACACAAATTATAATATATGTTGTAATCAATTTGACTTTTTACTCGAATGCCGGCTACGCGACCCTTAAAAAACAAATTTCAATCAAATAACATTCAAAACTACACTCATAGAAATAAAGTGAATGCCACGTATAATCATGTGTTTAGACAAGCCAGATCAACTAAAAATCAGTAACATATACTGTATACATGTTTTTTAAGTACTCTCTTCATTGAAGCCAATTGTCTGAAAAACCTAACATAATGTTTGTTATCGAAAATATGATTATATAAAAGATCCTAAAAAAAAACCTTATGAAAAACTATTCTAAAATTACATATGCAAAACCGAAGCTAAAAAACTATATATAGAAACTGAGTCTGAAAAAACACATATGAAAATCAAATTTTAAACGCTAACCTAAAAACTGTTAATAGAAAAACAAAATCGGAGTCTAAATATATACTTACATTTCTGGGTTTATACAAGGCCTAAATCTTTTTGCTTGATGAAAAAAATATATTTGAAACCCAAGTGTAATAAATATCAAAATAATGTCTCAACATTTAGTATAATCGCAAAAAAAAAAATATCTCGATTCTCTAAAAAGGATGACATAGAAAACATATATAATTTTTACCTTGTTCATTTAATAACTCTTATTATATATTAAATATTGCTAGATCGATTTTATGATAGCGTTTTTCTGAATAAATTTTTGAGTTTGATATCATGGTAACGTACTTATGTTAGTAAATACTGAATAATATTGCTCGTTTTGAGTTACTTAATCTGTTTATATGATAACACAGACACGTACATTGAGTGTTTAATATATTTCAATCTCTAGTATTTAAAAGTTTTTCGTTTGTATGATATTTTGAAAAGTTTATTCTATGATGTCTTATTTTTAGCGACATTTGCGGCTGAAAAGTGGATTCAAATCATTCGTTTAAATATAAAGTATAAACGAACTGATAAAACGTATGTTAACCTTTACATTTAAAAAATAAAAACATAAGTCATTTTTTTTCTTAAAAAAGATAGATTTAGGTTCTAAAAAATAAATATAATTTTCAAAAAGACAATGAATTAAAAATTTTAGACTAGTTAGTTCCTATATTGTGACAAAAAAAAGAATCCTGTATATTACGAGTTAAGTTTTAATCACCTTATAAAGTCTGACTCAAGTAAAGAAAATACAGTCGCTTAGAAATGTCAAAAATACTATGTATGTCATTAAAGTAATTTTCATACAAAAATTTGGCGAAGAAAAAAAGTTTAAGTGTAATTGCTAAACCTCTTTATATTTTAATGTCTTAAATAGATTAAAATTTTTTATGGGCGGATATCGATTTTTTTAAGCTAATTAGATATTTTAAAAAAAATTACAGACATCTGTTTTCATGAGCAGTATTAAACCTCATAGTCAGACATATTACTTCAAAAGTGACACAATTTGCTTTCATAAAGAAGACGATTTGAGTAAAATATAAATCGCAAAGAAAAAAAAGATTATAAACTTAATCGTACATTATAATATTGCGATAAACGGTGAGTTTCTACTGTAAACGCAAAATTGAAGCGAGAAAAAATAATATATTTCTCACATCCTTTATTATGACTATAATTCAACAAATATTAAAAAGAGAACATAAACCAAGTGCCGGGAAAAATACACACAAACTAAAGAAGCAAACGATTGTTCAAGCTCAGCTCAAATTGTTCATAATCACCTTCGAGAGTCTAGACGTGTCTTCATCAATATATGCTTAAAATCAACGCTTTCAACGATTGAAAGAATAAATAAATTAAAAATTACACAAGATTTTCTACAGAGCCTGAAATTTTCTTGAAACATAAAATTCAGCAATAAACGTAAGTTTAAACAACAAAAACTAGTATAGTAATCTTCGATGCTCGAGCTTAAATGAAAACGACTCAATTATAAATATATAAGCCAGACAACGAAACGTGAAACAGAAAGCCCTATAGTATGAAGATGCATAGCTACTAACGAAGCGGAAAAAAGCCCGTTTATTGAAGATACAAAGAACAAAGTGTAATAAGGCAATAGTATATAAAATAAACTAAAGCCTTATGCTCAATAGTTTAATGTGTTTGTTTGCTTTACCAGTAATATAACGCCCCGAAGCACACTTCCGGGTAGTCTAAAGACTTTTTGAGCAAAAGAATATTGAAATAGCGCGCTGTTCTTTTTAACCACACGGCTTGAAACGAGAGAAAAAGTTACGGCTTAATGAAAAAATTGTTTCTATCTAAAATGTTATCTTACAAAGCATAACAAAAAATCGATTAGAAACTTTGAAATATCGCTCTAAGAATATATTTCAAAATCACGACATTTTGATTAAAAAACAGTTATTTGCAGTAAATAAACCCAGTGAAGGCCACACCGAGTATTAAAAAAGTTATGCTTGTTTTTTTTTGACACTACAAATATCAACCTTATTAATTAGCTTAAAAAATTTAAACTTCTTATTTCAAAAATCTCATTTTTTATAAATTATAAAAACTATAGAACCTCAATTGAATTGAAACCTTTTTTAAAGTTGTCTTTTTTCACTTGGAAACTACTTTAAAGACTTACCCAATTTTTTTTGACATAGTGTATATAATAAAAAACATAGAAAATATATGAAAAACGGCAAAATTTATATAAAAGAGAGCGATATCTATTTCCTTTAAACGAAAAACATATCTGAGTAATTAGAAAAAAGACAGGTATTATAAAAAATTTTTTATAAATAAACTTGCGATCTAAGAGAAAGTAAAAGTCTATTTATTTGAAAGGGACATGTTTCGTTTACCACAAACTATCTAAGATTGAAAAGTTCAGTGATATAGAACCTGAGGTTTATCAAGCCGTTCTTGGGGGTCTATAGAAGTCGCCGTTTATCTATAAAACTCGTTAACTTGTTACAAAAAAAATTTTTTGATTTTCTCTAGAAAGATTAACACATGTATTAATCTTAATCGTATACACGAAATCAAAAAGACAACTTATTATGAGTTTAAATAAAAACAAACAGTTGAAAAAATATTTGAAAGTGTTCAAACAGGTTTTTGCTGTCAACAGTGCAACAAAAATAAAAAAAGATTAGTTTTTATAAGTTAATTAAAAAAAATATAGATATTTTTTCTTAATTAATTTTATTGATAGGAATCACATATATACATTTTTTGTTTCTTTATATTGTTTCATAATATATTATAAAAAACAGACAAAAAAAGATTAATCGTGTAAAAAACTGAATGTATGTTTTTTCTTATACTTTTAGTCTCATATACTCAAATAATAATTTATTGGTTCGCGCATTCTTTTTTAATTGACTATTTGTTTTTTTTTATTCTTTTTATTGAACATTTAAATAGACACTTAGGTCTCTTTATTTTTTTACAGGTCTCTTAAATATTTCTTCCTTTTTCCTTTTGTGTTTTTTATTGTGCATTTGTCATTAAAAACGTCTTTTTTGAGGATTTTTACTTTTTTATTGAGCGTTTAAATGACTAACTTAGTTTTTTTGTTTTTTATTAGGCAGTTTAATCGCGACTTTCTTTTTTTTACTTTTTTACTGGGCCGTTAAATAATCATTGTTCTTTTTTTTCTTTTTTCTATTGCTATTTAAATGACAGGTAATCAATAAACAGTCAAAACTGACGATTATAGTTCTCAAACAAAGCGACTATTATTAAAGATGACATAGCCGCCGTATGTAAAATTTATATTTATTTTGGATTTAGCGGAGACGTCGAGTAGGGCAAACAACAATTTTAGTATATCAATCAGCTATAATATAATGTGTAGCTTTTATTTTACATAACACTATGCTCTGTATAATAAAACAACTATATGTTTTGGTTTTCTCAACACCAACGAGTTTTACTTGTTTTAGTAACAATATACTCTTATGTAATATTTTTAGTTTTGTAGTCGAAAATTTTAATTTTATATTAATAAGTCATAGAAAATGAAAAGATAATATTATTACTCTGTGATCTAACTTTTTTCGGCTAAACCTGGAAGACGAAAGGGGTTAAATATGCATTAAAAATTAGAGAAAAAAAACAATGCTTTTTAAATATGCATTAAAGAATGAACAAAAAATAAAAAGTTTATTTAATATGCAGCTGTAGTTTTATAACAAGTAAAAACAATTGGTCTTCAACTATGCCGTTTAAAAAACGAAAGAAAATAAATAATAAAATAATTTAACGTATCAACAGATATTTTTATGCAATGCATATTTGAATATATTTTTAATGCAAACGTTTATGTTAAATATTTGTTTAAGTATTTATTTTTTTTTCTAAAATTTCTTTGTTCAATAACACTTTTTCAGACCGAAAACTAAATATTTTATTATTTAATATGAAAAAGAAAATATTTTTTGTCAAAAAATAAAAAACCGGTTGAAATACAAGCGTTTTTAAAGAAACCGAGCGATATATGAGACAAAATCTAATGTTTATTTTGGTTTTCTGAATTAAAAAACAGACGAATAAGTCCAATGCATTATAAAGCCTCGATAATATAAAGCTTTTAAATATAATATATATAAACCTTTCTCTTATTTAATATACAGTGTTTTTAATTATTTAGTTTTTTTTAAAAATTTTTTTTCAAACAGTCAGTAAAAACGACGCATTTCTTTTATTTCTTAAGACAAAAACTAAAAAATGATTAAAAAATTAAGTGTTACATAGCTGAGAGAGAAGCGTTTTTTCTTAAAACTGGTCTGTGTTTTTCAGTTTTTAAAATCTTCCTCTCAATATTATTATATGTAAACATAAAACTTAACTCTCTATGTTGAACACCTATATATAGAAAAAACCGCCAAGCTGTATTAAGTTTCTGTATACTTTCCTGTGTTTAATTCTCCTTATTTATCTATTTCTATATATATGTTTCGTTATTTAAATTTACAAATAATGTGTCAAAACAAAAAGAAGTTTTTTATTTTTGCAAAAAAAACAAAAAAAATTTTTCCAAAAAAATTTGTTTTTAATAAAAAAAAATAAACGATTAAATTAAAAAGAAAGCCATGTCAGCCAAACCCGAATTACAATCTCAAATAAAATTCTATTTCTCTCATGTAAATTATAATAAAGACATATTTTTACGAGAAGAATGTGAAAAAAAAATAAATGATGAAACGAGAGGAATTCCCATTTCAACACTCTTAATCTTTTCTAAAATGAAAGCACATAAAGCAACCGAACAAGATATTATTGATTGTGTTTTATCAGATGAATTAAAAGATATAATTAAAATTAGAACTGATTCTGAAGGAAATAAGTTTTTATTAAAGAACGATCTGGATGAATATGCTGAATATAAAAAAAGGATTTCAGTCAATCCCGATTCTTTTATAATACGTGTTTCTGGAGTCTCCGGTGAGTTGGAAGAGGTTAGGTCTTACATTTCACAGTTCATGAAACCACTTCTCATAAGAATGAGAAAAGACAAGAGGAACAAGAAATATACAGGTACTTGTTTTATAGAATTGGGAAGCCCAGAAGAAGTTGAAGAGGCAATAGCCATGAAAATACCTGTAATGCTTAAAACCAAGGAGAATAATGATCCAAAAAGAAACAAAAAGGAGACAGAATACATGCAAATTCTTAAAAAAAAGGATTATATAGAACAACCAAAAGCCACTCCAGAAGAAAAACATAGACAGCTGTTATTACAAAAGAACAAAGGAAAGTTTTATAGCTTCGAAACGAATACAATACAAGTATCATCTAAATCAGAGGACGAAAATGAAAAAAAGAAGGAATCGCTGGAAAAAATTAAGTTAATTAAGAATAAAATTGGGGCACAGTTTGTCGATTTAAAAAATAAGATTTTACGATTTAAGGATATTCAGAATTTTGAAAGTAAAGAAATTGAAGGGTTTAAATTAAAAAAGTTGAGCTGTGAGGAGGAAAAGGAGTATATTGCAAAAATACCTGTTAAAGCCAAGGAATTTAATAAAGATAAGTAAACTTAATTTTTATAACTTTATTTTATAAATAGAAGTATTTCAAGCTCAAGTACTCAATAGATTCAACTGAAAAAAACTTCATTTAATGAAAATAAAAAGCACAAAATTCTCGGGAAAAACGGCACCGTAAAAATAAAAATCATTGTTTTAAACGAAAAGTTTTTTTTTCTTATATTAAAATTCTGTATATAAATAGAAAAGTATGTATTTTAAGTAGAAAAAAAGTTTTAATATCAAACGATTAATATACTTATTTTTTTTATATATATTTGCTTTTAATATAAGATATTTTTTTTGTATTCAAAAAAGACTTTTGCATGTGAAACTGCGCAGTAGTATAATACATAAATTAAAGTAGAAAAACTTTTTCTAAAAAAAATGAGATTTCACGAGTAAGTTTCAACTAAAAAATAAAATACAATAAAAAAAACGTGTGAAACCTTCTTTCAATAAGCAAACTGTTATTCAGAAGCACTAGGCCCGCGTGCATGCCCCTTCACTGGGTTGTAAAAAGAACTCCTTTTTCTCGAAATAGTGTTTGTTTTTAATTTAATTGGTGATCTGTCTCTAAAAAGCCCTGTAGGATAATATTCTTGCAACAAAACATGATCCTTAATAACCACACAGGAGTAATATAGAGTCGTCAATAAATAAGGAAACTTCTTTACATAATAAGACACATAACCCTTTGGGAACGACGAGTAAACATTTATTAATTCCTCGGAATTGTCATTATAGTGTCGCCCACCGTTCCTAATCGCTCGTATCAATGACCTTAAGCTGCTGTAGTTGTATAATCTAGCTTCCTCCAACTTATTTATTATATTAATATCAAGATAAATATTCCATCTTTGTATAAATACTCTACTCTGGTGCGCCTCAATAATTGACAATATGCCCTTCCCTAATCGATCGCCTTTCTCTACAATATCACTTATATTAGCTATGAAATCAAACACTTTACCCTCAGCCCAAAAGAAAGGATGTTTATTAAAACGATCGGTGCTGTATCTGACTCTTGGTGTTTCCATAATGGCATTAGATATCAGATCATGTAGTGATATATTAACTCGCCACTTTAGAAAACCTGACCTTGTTTTTATATTTTCTTCGATTTTATCCCAGTACGAATCTGGGTTTTTAATATCCAAATAATTATTAAAAGGATGACTATTATAAACCATTTCGTAAATAATTACACTTAATGAAAACCGATCTGAAGCTTTACATTCCTCGAAATTCTTAAAATTCAACGTTTTATTTAAAATTTCAGGTGATCGGTAACCTTTCATGCCGACATCTTCAAAATCCCGGGGCTGAATTAGACATTTTCCTCCTTGAAACAAGCATGCATCCTCAAAATTACTAAAAAGAACCTCGCCTCTTTCTATAAAAATATTATCAGGAGACAGATTGTTGTATATAATACCTGCATTGTGTAAGGTATTGAGTGAATTAAGTAATTTGTTAAATGTTTCAGTATCATTAAAATATATTCTATTATTATCTTTGTTCCCGTGTATTTTTTTATACTGGTCTTTAATATATTCTCGTAGTGTAGTCATTGGTTTTGAAAATATCAAGTCAACTGATCTAAAATGGGTTATTTTTAAATTATACTTAATTATATTGTGAGACAAATTCAGACTTAATATCTGTAACTCGTTTATGACACGAAGATCTGTTTTTTTATATCGTTTTATTAGAACGTTCCTGGAATCATAAACCGCAGTAAACAAATCAAAATTTTTTAAAGACATAAGGTGTTTTATATTTTTGTAATGCCTCTTCAAAAAAAGTTTTACTCCAAAAAAAGTTAGAAGAGCAATGGCTGAAGTAAATATAATGGTTTTATAAACGATACTTATCTCATTTAATATTATAATGTTCTTAAAAGTATCACCAGGAAGCGCAAGTAAATTTTTTTTTTTTACAAATTCAAGGTTACAATAAATATTAGTTTCATTCTCTACTAAACTACAAATAGATCGAACTTTGTCCTTAAAAGGGGTTATCGTTTGAACTACTGAAGAAAAAACAGTCTTTAAAACATTTAGATCCATTTTACAAACCGAAATATTCCGTGTATTTAAATTAGTCTTTAGAATTTGTTTATTTTCTTTAGTTAGAATGTCTTGTATGTGTATCTCAAATGCAACAATAGGGATTGATATTTCCTTAGTCAAATGAATTTGAGGCAATGAAACAAAGTGGTTGAAAATATAAAGTCGACTAGAAATATGAATATTTTTGAAAACGAAAGAAGAAGTTAAAAAATCAACAACATTACAATTTATTTGTTTGTTAGTTGTCGTAATATTCCCTTCTTGATCAAGTCTTAATTCATTTAAATTTATTCCTTTATTTTTTTTATGTTTTCCAGCTGTTGTATTGTCATATTGCATAATTCTCGTTTCTTGAGGGACGGGATCAGATAAATATTTTTTTTCCAATTTATCAGATAGAGCATTGTTTCTTTTATATTCGTAGACTATGTCTTGAAAATATATTTGATGAATAGGTCTCATTTCTTCTGATACGAATACTAATCGGTCGTCGTCTGTTTCAATCATATAGTTAGAGTGTATCATTGGTAAGCGTGTTAACATGGTAAATATTTTTAAAAAAATACTTCATAAAGGAGATATTTGATTTTTTTGTAAAAGAATTTATTGGAAATTAATAATTTCCAAAATATTAAAAATATTTAAAAAATTGATTAAAAATAGGCGTTTTTTAAAAAATTCAAAAAACTTGCTTAACTCTTTGAGATCTATGATATATCAAAGTTTTGTTAATTTATGAGCTCTTAAGTATCTCAAAAAAAATCTTGATTAATTTATCAGTTTAATTTAATTGTTCTAAATATCATGAGTTTTAGTTTGTTTTGTGAGTTTTTCCAAAATATCAAAAACTTTTATTAAAAGTTGAATTTTTTAAAAATATTAAAAAAAATGAGAAAAGATCCAAGTTTGTATTTACTGAAATTATCTTATTTTATGTTCTCTCTCATCATCCCGAATAGTTATCAAGTCCCCTATTTTAACACTCCCATGAACAGCACGGTTTAAGACCCGCTTCTTATCCAAAAGTTCCATTTGTACCATCGTTATTGCTCCACCTGGTCCAGTTCTACCATAAATATGAGATATTTTTGCTATGTAATTTTCCTCCGACATGATCTTTTTTTTTATTAAAAATTCTTAAAAAGAAAGATAACTGTTTATACGCCGATTTATTAATTTAACCGAAATAGCAAATGGCCATCTGTTTCTAATTGGAATATTATTACTAAAAAAAATAAGAACATTGTTTATAAATGTGTTAATTCCACACTATCAAAACTAATTTCGTCCAGATCCCCAATCTTATCTGCGGCTGTATGGCTTCTTCTAAATAACTGAGTGTTAGACACATTAATTATTTCTTCTTTCTCAATTTTCTTTATATCCGTCAAATAATCTTTATTGTAAAGACAGTTTCCAAGTGCATTTCCAAATAATCTGAAAGCTCTTTTTAAGGCATCAGTAGCCGCTTCTTTCTTTGCTTTTTCTAACCCCATCCCCTTTGATTTTACATTCTCGCTTATTCCAAAACCAATGTCTTCCCTTGATGTTCCATCTTTTAATGTAACCCTCATTCTACACGTAACACCAATAGAAAATCTCTCAGTGCCTTGTATGGATTTGGTATCTATGAAATCTGTTTCTAATGAAACAATTTCTGATGACCAGCCGTTAAATCCAAATATTTTATTGGATATATTGATTATTGTCCACCCTTCAGTATATGCCAATTTTACACCATTCATCCCAGTCCTATATGATATTAGTTCGGGCCCTAAATATTTGTTTAGCTCTTTGGATATAGTTTGGGTTTGTGTTTCAGTAAATTCTTTCAGTTTTGTGATCTTTTGTTGCATGAAGCAGCTTTCTATTTTTTTATTATGCTTGAAATCTTATAATAATATAAACATAGCAAATTGTAAAAAACAAGTTTAATTTCTTTTACTTTAAAATAGCTGTTTAATGAATGCCTGTATGGTTTTAATAGCTTTTCAGTTGTTATTTTAGAGCAAAAGAACTGTAAAAACTTTTTGTGTTTTATTTAATTTATAAAAATATCGCGTTTTTTTACGAGAACGAAATTTTGATAAAAAATAATTAAGAGAAACGGTTCTTTAAATTATAAACATATACGATCAAAATTAATATTTTAAAAGCTTCTTAAGTCGAGTCGTGACTTTTATACACGTATGATGGGTTTTGCATATATGAAAACATGTTTTAATAAACAAAGAGCCTGGTGTTTATAAGAAATATATTTCTTGTTAAAAAGATATGAACTCGAATATAATTTTTCAAACCATGTATACTTTTCGTTCGTAAATAAAAACTTGGATCTATTGAAGGTAAAAAAAAAAAAATTTCAAAAAATAACGTAGTTCTGAAATATATCATTTTGTCGGGTGTTCGCATTCAGTTTCGAAAACATATTGACTCGACGGACTCTTTTATCGTCAGAAAAATTTCGTTTCGTACATTGTTTCTTGAAGAAACTTTTAATATACATTAGGTCATTGTGTTCTAAATTCATAGTTCTCGATGTCAAGGCTATAGACTCGCTGTTTCTTATATTATGGTTCAAAAAACCACTCGTGTATGATTTTAATATTTATTTTACTTTTTTTAATTGGCCAACTTCTACTTGTATTGATAGGAATTAACGCTTTTTTTATACAAATGTTTTCCTAAAAATAAACTTTTTTTCTATTTAAATAAACAATTTTTTCTATACCGTAAAACTGCAATCTTTTTCGAATTTTAGATTATAATTTTGTCAGTAATTATGAAAATCGAGATTCTTGAATTCAAAAGACTTATTTGAAAAATGAAATAAAAAAGTTTGGTTTTATATTTTAAATAATTTCTTAAAAAAAAATTTTTTTAATTTTTATATTCTGATCTTAATTGATTCTTTATTCTATTAAGAAATTCTGTTTTTATCATCAATTTTATTTTATGTCACTAAAGCTGTTTGACTTTTTTAAAAATTATTAGATAAAAAAAAGAGCAAATATTAATAAAACACAAAACGGTGATCATTATGAACAACATTATTTAATTAAAACCCAAAAATCTTTTATAAGAACAAAAACTCGTTATTAAAGTCTCAAATGATGAAAATATAACTGTTCGAATTATAAATATAAATTTTGGTGAGATTTTGAATGTTTAACGTAAAATATGTAAATTAAATTGGTTAAAACGTTAATGTTTCTGAACTTTTACAAGTTTCTCTCTCACTATAATACTAATTAAGGTGAGTCTATTATAAAAGTTAAATAATCAAAAATATTAAAGCAAAAAATAATCTGTGTCTTTTTTTGAAATTAATATGCAAACGCTTCTTTTATTTATCGCTGTTTTTCCTGTCAGGCCTAAAAACGCCGTCTGGAGTTTTTAATGTTTTTTCAAAAAATTATATTTTTATTAAACTCGTTTTTTCGTTCGTTTTAGTTCGATTTGCGGAACAAACGACAATAATGTGCAAGTTTTTGTTAATTCAAAAAAAAATTATAAATTTAATATATAGTGTTTTTGTTCTAAACTGAAAATTGTTGCTTAATCATTAAAAAAAAATTTTTATCATATAAGCTACAATTTTGAATTTTTTTACACCTAAAATGTATTATATATGATGCGAATCTGGATTTATTTTACATCAAAATTGTATCATATATGATACAAAACTAGATTTTTTGCGTCAAAAATGTAGCATATGTGATACAAAACTGAATTTTTACATTAAAAATATATCATATACGGCACAAATCTAAACTTTTTTGTACATCAAAAATGTAGCGTATATAATATAGAACTGTCTTTAAAATAGAAATGTACCAATATTACATGAAATCAAAAAAATTGAAAAATTAAAAACTGTTTTGTAGCTTTTTCAGCTTTGAAAACACAATACTTTTTCCGAGTATATAGAAAAATTAAAAGATCATTTATTTGGTCTTCTTTTTCTTAATTTGTTTTATTATTATAAGATTTTTCACTGACTAAAAACAATTCTAATCTAAAAGAAAAAACAATAACTTATTGCTTTTAATCTCAGAAGTCGGTCTTTCGATAATCTAAATACGGCGCGGGTACATTTAAAAAGACAAAAAAACTTAAATCAAAAATCTATTACGAGTGGAACAAACATATTAAAATCTACTCTCTCGTGTTTTTTCATTTTCCCGCTAACAATTTTACAATTAAAACTAAAATTCTAAAGAAATTGTTTTTTAGAAACCTTTTATACAGATGAAATAAAATCATTTTTTATCGTCTTAACAAACAAAAAGATTATAAAAAAAGAAAAAACATATGTTTAATTAGTGAGATAAAAATGAAAAAATATATAAGCTTCTCAATCGCTAAAAGTTTGCTAAAAGCATCCAATTATAAAAATCTCTAAAATTTAAGCCAAAATTGTTTTTTTCGTAGTTATATTAAACACCATAACTTTGAAACGATTTAGTGAAATAAACAGCAATGTAACATGTATTTTCTTCAAGTATTACTATAAAACTTATAGTAAAATTATAAATAATCTCAAAATTGTAAATTTTTCTCAACAAAAACATTAGGAACAAAATTATTGTACAAGAACGTATTAGTATAAACGATTTCTCAATACCTTTTACAGGAAATGTTGTCTTCAAAGTATTTAACACGAATGAACTTGATAAACACAGAATAAAAATTTATATGTGTGATTATTCTCGTTTCAGATGCGTATATTCTGTTAAAGACTGTTCTTTAAGCTCAGCGAGTAAATAAACGTTTCTACTCTATTTGCGGAGCTAGACAGAAAGTAGTATAAAATGTTTATGAATCAATTATTTTAGTTTGTTTAATTTATGTTGCGATTTGTTGTTGAAAAAGTTCAATGTTTATGAAAATCTTTTTTTTAAACAACGAAACAACTGTAAATTTTAATGATATTAAAAAATCTTTAGTGAATGTCGTGTACGTATTACAAAAAGAAGATATTAATGTTTTTTTATATAAATAGAATGATTCAAGGAAGGCGGTCTAATTAATCAGTACGTTTCATAACATAGAAAATTATAATCAGACAATAATTCAAAAAAAACCTTTAAAACTTGAAAATAACAGACACGTTTTAAAGCGTTTAAATGAAAGTATTATTCAAGCGGGCGAATTGGGAAATGGCTGTTTAAAAACAATCGCTGAACATCTGGATTGGTTAAAATGATATTAAATATGATGTTTTTCATCTCCTGTACACTGTTGATTATAATAAAAATATGAGCGATATAGGCCTTACAGATCAGATGTGAAAAAGTATAATGTATTATGAAGAAAAAACGATGAGTTAATAAAAACCCTTTTTTTAATGTTGTCTGAACAATAGTTATATTATCTATTGTTTTTATCGAAACGATCTTTGTTCTAAGACGAATTTAGAGAAAATGTGTGATATTGAACGGTGAAAAATGATAACGTGAAAAAAAAGACCTAGCACTGTAAAACAATTTATATTTAAAAAACATACGATAACAAAGCTTAAAAAGCGCAGAATATGCTACAACAAAGACTATCTTGTACACTTTAAAACAGATATATGTTTGTTTTTTGGTTTTGTAAAGACTGCGATAAAACATGCAGTTTGTACTATGTTATAACAATTATCGAGAAAATTATGCTATGATCTATAATTCAGCAGTTATTGATCAAGTGGAAGACGCGCAGAGTGATTATCTTTCTTTCTATTATTGAAACAGTTTTACTAGTTTACTTCGTATTTTTCTTATTCTGTTTTTGAGTTTGATATAATATTCTTTAATTATTTAAAACGTTCTACTTTTTAACGACTAATAAAAAATAAATGTTTTCGTTTTTATCAAATATTTATCGTTATTCGTTTAAAATATTGGTGTTCCTTTTATACTAGCTGTTTCCGTATGTGTTTTTTATAAACTAGGGTATTATTTTTTTTGTTGATTCAATGCTATATTTGTTATTTATTCTATAACATCCATTCTGTTTATTTTCAATTTTATTCGAAAAACAAGATGTTTCAATGCAAAATTTCTTTTAAATATTGATGTAAAAAAAACTTTTTTTGAGCCAAGAATTTCTTAGGAAATAAAAAGCCTGTATTATTTAATAGTTTCTTAAATATTTATATTAATTACTCAATTAAACATAATCTACATCTTTTAATTATGATAATCATTAGTATATAATCTATGATCTCTCTATACTATAGAATATAGATTACTCGGTCTGTGTCTTATAATAATCGAACATGTGATCTAAAACGTTTGATTAATATAATGTGCTGTATTTGTTGATTTTATTGGAACATGCAAGACAACAGAACGAGTCCCGTCGTTTCATTTATTACGATCATATCCTACAATAAAAATGCTTTTTATAAAGATAAAAGTCGTATATTCAATAGACGAAACAAAGGGCTCTTAAAAATCTAAAAGTATGTTTTTTCCACCTACAAAAAAAACATAGATCGCTCGAGCACTGCGCAAATTGAAACATTTTGCTCAGTTATAGATTTTAAGCAATATGTGTGCTTAGCGCAGAGCATTTTTCGAGCTTCAGTTTCATAACTTTTAAAGTCTCGATAAAAAGCATATATTTTTCGAAACCGAAATTAGATGTGTGTATAACGTTATCGTGTAAAGGGTTAATACACTCGAATATAAGACGAAGGACCATCTCCTTATATTTATTTAAAGAATTTGATTTAATAACTTTCAATTAGTATGTTTGCGCAGAGTTTTTTAACATACAACAAGTCAGAAGTAACTTTAGCCGATATTTTGAAGGATACCAACCAAGAGTATCATTTAAGAAAGCACGTATCACATATGTGTGGCGATAGGGCTATTTTAACCCGAGATTTTAAATCTTTTTTTAAAAAGCTAGCTTATGCTTTCGGAAGCTTTTATCAAAGCATAATATATATAATATTTTGATTAAACACGATCAGCATCTAATATGCCTGGGGAGACAAGCTTTAAAAAATCTCATAAATGTTTTTTATTAAAAAATGATTAGCTTTTTTCCCCCTCTTTTTTAATTAAACACTCAATTTATTAGAAGACATATTTAGCATCTTATAAATATAAACTTTATTCTTATAAATTACGCCAAATAAACAAGAGATATCGATAAGTTAATTAATTAAAATAAAAAAAATTTTTTTCAACTTAAATTTTCATATTACGAAGTCACGTGTAAATCACAATTGTTTTTTCGATAAGTAAATTAAAATAAAAAAACAAGTTTATTATTGAAATTAACTTATCACAAAATTACATACAAGCGTTTTTATATGAAAAAAAAAGATTTTATTTATATTTAAAGCGCGTAGTCTAAATTTTTACATCACATCTATCTTTTTCTTTTGTTGTTCTAGTATATACATGTGAGATTGAGAGTTCTTCATTTTCCCGCCAGTAATGCAGATCATATTCAAATTTTAAACCTACATTTTTAGTAAAAAATTCTTGTTACTTGTAGTTTAGAGACAAAAAGAATATTTTTGTGCGTTTTTTAATCTATTTGAGTTTTGTCCCCCGAATGGTTTATTTATATCAGCTACTAAAGAAAGCAGTTGGACTTCGAAAGTTACTTACAAATAGTTTAGCTTGAACATAAATGCTTGTGTGTTTATTTTATTTTTTGTGCATACTTCGTTGCACTTTGTTTAGTTTTTCCCTTAATATTTGTTTAATCTTAATCATAATAACAAAAGCGAACATATTTGGCTTTTTCATATTTACATATCAACCCACTAAAATTCACAAGATTATAATGTACGATTTACAGGTTTTCTTGTTTTTTTTTGCGTTTTTTCTATCGCTTAAATTGTTTTATTTATGAAAGAATATCATGTATAGCTTTTTCAGAGTAAGATATTAGACATGAAATTTAATACTGCTCATAAAAATATACGCCAGAAATTTTTTTCTGCATAGGGCGATACTTTTTTCCTTTTCAAGCTTTTTAAAACAATTAGTTAAGCTAATTAATCAACTACACAGACATAAAAACTTAAAATTCAAAAAGACACTAAAAAGTAGATAATCTAATCACACTTAAACTTTTTTTTTGTTAATTCTTCGCTTTGAAACCTCTTTATTGACTTATCAGTTTTTTTTAACACAGTGGATTTATTTCTACACATGTTTTTTATATTTGTTTATACATAATGTTGTATTTATACTTTTGAAAAAAGTGTCTTAGTTTTTGAAAAGTTGATTTAATATCTAAAAAAGTTTTTTTATTAAATAATTATCTCTCTTGCTTCGATAATTAAACCCAATTAAAGTACAGAAAATAAATTAAAAATATTTTAGAAAAAACATAGACAGAATAGAATATGAAAATAAAGATGGATCTTCGGTCAAGAAATGAAAATATTATTGAAGACTCTCTAAAGTTTATTGCGTCTATTAAAACACCAGAAGATATTAAACACTTAGTAATATATTGTGGTTCATTTAATTTAGAAGTAGCTGCTGCTCTTAGTCAAAAGATAAAGCCAATAATAAACCTGAGGCATATTAAGATAGCTTTATATAATGAATGTATTAGTAGAAAAGAAAAACAAGATATACTTGTTAAACTACTTGAAAATATTGATCTTTTAGCTATACAATCATTTTATATTATTCAGGATTTTTTTAACGAAGACCCGCCACAGATATTTCGTAAATTTTTAGTTGAGGCAAAAAAAATAAAATGTTTTAAAATATGGGACTCGGGTAAAAACAGAAAAGGGGTTTTTGCATTACTCGAGAGTCTTTTAGCTGGTAAATTTAAGTTAAAATATTTATCTATATATTATAGTGACATAGATTGAAGAACACAAAGACCCGGAAAACTTTTTAATAAATTTAGATTCCTAGAAGTGTTGAAAATAGAAACCGATCGAAGTGGTGGACGAAACAACAGTTTTTTAATCCAAGAGGCTGGGCGCCGTTTCGCCGGCCGGCGAAACGGCGCCCGGTTCGCCGGTGAATTAAAAGCGCCGTTTCGCCGGTAAAACTAAGACATCTATTTATTATCTTATAAGAAAAAGACAAAAATCTTTTTTACTATTTTAATTTA
>SBJP01000182.1:0-22848 GCA_014805705.1 Cucumispora dikerogammari | reverse complement strand
TATATACGATCAATTATCTCCGGCAGAGTATATTAATATAAGATACAACGAACTAGATGAAGTTGTTAATGAATTAGAAGAAGAGAAATTTGACGAAAATAAAAACGAAATTGACGAAATAGAACTCGTTGAAGAAGACAAGTGTGTTACCGAATCTGAGGTTCTTAGCGCAATGGATCTATTATATAACTATTATAAGCAAAAAGAAATGAATTCCAGTGAGTATGCGTTTTTCAAATCAATTGTGCGAGAAAAAAACGCAATATTTAACAAAGAAAAACGAGGGACACTTCTCGGTCTCGGTTTTATTAAAAAATAATATTTACTCACGTTTTTTATAATTTTGCTAGATTCTATAATTTACCGATTTCTATAATTTACCGATTTTTTCTGATTCCCGACTTCGGTAAATTAGAGGAACTTTACTGTATTAAAAAAACTAAAAAAAGACGATATGCCCAAGTTATCAAAAATAAGATACAATCGAAAGAAACAATTTATACTCGCATATCTGAACACAGGGCACGTACCGATACACGTTGATTTCGCTGGAAGAAAAAAAATTGAAAGGAAATTGAAAAGTTTTGTAATACAGAACGAGGTGTTGTTTGTAGTGTCTAGTGAGACAAAAAAAAGATATTTTTATAAGTTTCGAGAAAAAAGAAATTGAAAAAGTCATTGGGTGTTTTCATCCCCTAAGCACTATAGGAATGAATGCGTTAAGAAAACAGTTGGCTACAAACAAGCTTGATATACCTTTTGAAAACATCATCTTATTTGTGCAATGTTGTGTGGCTTGTCGGCGAGAAACAGTCTCGACCCCCTTTGTTTCATTAACCCCATTGTTCCCAGCCACACTAGAAAGCGCCCAATGGCCGACACAGTTGATTTAACGAAATACGCGAATGCTAACGATTGAAATATATATGTTTTTACTCTTATAGGCTTATTTTTCAAGTTTATCTTAGTATATCCGAGTGTGAGAAAGGCTCTGAGTCGGTATTACAGAATCTTAAGAATCTTTTTTTGTAAACGAACTCTGGCGAATTTTTCATAGTGACAACGATGGGGAATTCACTGCCCTATGTATTAAGAAGTTTTTGTCAACCTTCGAGACAGAACAACGACATGGTGCTCTATATAGGCCGAAAACCCAAGACCAAATTGAAAAATTTAATCAAACAAAAAAATTCGTATAAAAAAAATTCAGATAATGAAAAACGCAGTATATTGATGATTCTCACATATCGTTTAACAATATAATACAAGTCGACATAAAGCGGCAAAGCTTTTTCTTACGTTTTGTTTCGTGGATATGATCTATTAGATTAAAATTGAAAAGAGGTGGGAATCTTAGTAACACTTTGAAGTTCAACAGCTCCGGGACAGATATTTGAGATATATTGAAGATTAAAGAGCCGAAGATAATTGAAGAAAAAACACATAAACTCTGAGGATCAGAGACTTTGTAATCGTAGAAGTGAAATTAATCTCTGTTTGGTAGTAGAATAAGGTCTTTGAAAAGCTATTATCTCGAGGGGACGTATTAGATAATAGCGTATATACATCTTACTTTCGCCTCAAAAAAGCTCTTGAAAATGATGAGTATATCGACGTTCAAAAACATTTGTTAAAAAATTCGTCCCCGGATTTCCGATTTAGCATCTGTTAATCGATAACAAACACGATTCTATTATTTTTTAAAAAAACACTTCTATTAAAAAAATAAACTTGCTTTTTATTTTTAAACGTTTTTGTTAAAGTTTTCATTTTTACCCCCTCTTTCTTACAGCTTATCTCGTATTAATTTTTTTTCTACTCTCACAGATTTTCATTTTCAAATTTTTCCAATATAACGTTATAATTCGCTCTATATTAAATTTATGAAATTTCACTTAAAAATAATTAAGCACAAATTAAAAAATCTTTCGGGTTAATAACGTACCAAATTTTCAATTGTTCTATATTATTTGTATAGAAAATGTTTTTTCGATCAATATTTAATATAGGAGTCTCGCGTTATGATTGGTCCTATATCTAATTTGTATAATTATAGTGTTTTTTTCTATTTTAATATAGGACGAATCATAACAGTTTAAGCCATTATGTTTCGACCTATATTAAAGTTCATTTTTTTCATTATAATTATATAAATTTAATATAGGGTCAAGCATAACTCGATGCTCTTATATTAAATTTTAATCAAAAAAACATTTTCTATACAATTAATATAGAACAAATATAAATTTGATATCGTTCATAACGCTACATACATATTTTATACCCTTTATGTATAGTATTTATTATATTCAAAAGCTATAAAAAATTGGTGTTTAATGCTTTTCTGCTAAACAAAGTTTTGCGTTATATAGTAGCGTTTGACAAAAAGTATATTAAAAAACAAAGCAATTGAAAAAAGGCTAGTACCTTAAAAAACAGTTTATTTATCTAAAGACGCCATCATCGGTTTTAAAACCATTTCATTGTATAAATTTTCTGGTATCCAGTACCAATTTTGCCCAGTTTTAGATAATTTTGACTCACTACATGAACCCAACACCACTCTTCCCATTTTGGAAGCAAAACAAAATTTTTGTTTTTTATCGTTAACAAATTGTATAAAAAACTCGTCTAACTTATTTGATGAAATCGGCACTGGTCTAAACTGTTGATTATATTTACCGTGCTCACTATATACAATAATACTTTCTCCCCATGCAATATCTATTACTTTTTCGTTTGTACATTTAAAGATAAAACTCCCCGGCGTTAAACTTTTTTTTACTATCCAAGGTCCCGATGGTATCGTGGCCAAAATTGGCATAATATGGTTTTTATTACTCTCATTATCACAATTAAAATATTTTTGCTCTTTTATATTATACAAGTAACCAACTCTATTATTCGAAAAACTCATGTCAGTGCTCGTGTGTAAGAACGATGCTAAAGAGATTGGATTCATATCGAGATATTGAATGTAATGTAAATATAATATATTGATATGATAATTTTAATAAAAATTGATATCACTATTGTTTTATGATATGATCTAATTATGTTTTTGATAACTTATTTAGTGAAAATTTTTTCAATTCAGTTTTAAATGCTTGAGTTTAATACTTAAATTTTTTTCAAAAAAAACATAAATTATTTTTTCTTCGAATGCTTTTCAGCTTCGAATATACTACACATGTTTGAAAAATAAACTATAACATTGAATCAATTATACATTTTAAACCTTAGTGTTTTAAGATAGAAACGAGTTAAAAAACAGTGTCAAGACGAATATTTGATTATTAATATTAGTATTTTCAATTGTTCTTATATCAACAACAAGAAAAAGTCAAAAAAAAGCAAGTGAACTGTGAAACGACGAAGGTTTTGAACAAAAGGTTTTATATATAGCAAACAAAAAATGTAGAAACTAAAAAATTTCAAAAATTGAGACGAGTGCGGGATAATACAGTCGTTTTAAAATAAAAAACTGTGTACGGAAGCGGCTTAAAGGGCAGTATAAGCATTTTTCTCTGTCTAAAAGTAGATGTTTTTTCTATCTTTTTATATTTTATTGTGCCGTAATAGATAAAGACAGTAGCTTTTGTTTAATTTTTTTTGTGTTTTTCAAGTTTTTTATTTGTTAATATTTCTTTCGTGTTTTTAAGCTTGTTTTTTTTTGTTTCTTTGCGTTAAAAACTTTTTTTTGTTTTACGTTCTAGAAAACATTGAACTTTATATTTATCAACACACGGTATAAATTTTTATATTTTATATTTTATTAATAAAACGATATTAGATTGGTTTGGTTTAAATTACTCATTTTATGAAGTTTTTATTTTGGTAAAAACACGCTTATACTTATAGAGAAAAAAATTTTAATTAAAAAAAGCTTTGTTTTTTGTACATTATTCATCTTATTTTATTCGTCAAATAATCGTTGAGAAAATAGCGTGAGGGGTGGTTTATTATACTTTTAATTTGTTATTGTTCGACGTGGAATTATACAAAAAGCTTTAAAAAAAATATTGAGTGACACCATTAAGGTTTTCTGTCATGGTATTGTTTAAAAATTTTTTTCTATAACGCAATCAATCGTTGTAGCTAACAGATGTTTTTTTTCTGGAAATGAACTTTAAATGTTATTATACAGTGTCTATGAACGTACTCATGCTTTTCTTGGGTTAAAAACGCACTTTTTTGTTTTTGTTGTTAGTTATTTAATATAGTTTTTCGACCAAGAAACATTTGCATATTTAAATATTTTATTATTTATTTCTATTGATTTGTTATCTTTTCTTCATTTAAATTTTTTATTTTTTTTAATACTTGTTTTAAAGTATAGAGAAATTCAATATTAAAAGATGTTTTATATTATTATAAATATCTGTATTATTATCATTTAATCAAAATTATTATTATAGAGTTATGCAACAATAAAAACTAATTTATATTGTTGGATCTCTGTGATTTTTACTTTTTTTCTGATTATAACGTTTATTTTATATAAAAAAAAAATAAAAGAAGAAATTTGATATTAAAATATAATTTTTTGATTAAAAACAAATACATTCAATTTATAAATAGTCGCCCTTATAAAAGTTAAAAAACACGACTTAAATAACTTAAATTCAAATAAAGACAAAATGAGTTTTGAACACATCTTTTTTTTTTACTCGAAAAACAATTGTTTTAAAAAAAACTTTTTATTATTTTTTGATACAAATAGGCTTAAATAAAAAACAAATGCCAAATAATTTTTTAGGCTAAATGCGCTTATAGCCCCCCTTTTTTGCTCTAAAACATAAAAACATATACTGAAAGGTGTTTAATAAATAACAATAATTATAAAAAAGTAGTCAAAAGTTTGTGAAAAACATCTTTTTTTAGACGTTTAAATTTAAACTCGTTTACTAGGTTTTTTAATGTACTCTTTTGATTAGTGTGTTGCTTTTTTATGTATGTTTTAAGTCTTTCCCACAACGATTCGATAGTTTGAGTGTGTATTTCGAAGCCATTCGGGTTCACATAATGTTTACTATGGTTTATTTTCAAGTGTTTGAAAAAAACCTTGTCAATCCCTTATAACTCTTCCTTTCATCTGTAACTATAGTTGTTTCGAGACAGACGTTTCTTAAAAATGTATTATGTATTATTTTAGAGTTTCGTTCGCCTACTAACTCGTAAAAAAAACTTTTTGTGGTCCCGGCAAATACCTCCGACACACCAAACCGTTTCAGGTATCCTCCCTACATTCCCCTTTCGTTTTGTTAATTTCCTTTCGTCAATCTCAACCAAACAATCAATCTCACCCACAATTTCAGTTTTTTTTTCACACAAATTTAAACGTAAAATCTTTAAAACAGTATTGACAACATCTTTTCCGACTTCTAATACGTGTTTTATTTCTTTTATTGGAATATCTCTCGACCAATGTAAAGTATCAAAATTGTTTTTTTAAAAGGTAAATGAACACATTCGAAAATAGACCCTTTTCGAATACTAATTTATTTTTTAGCTAAACAACGCCACCGTCAACCATCCCCAGTTTTCAACTCCCTTAAAACTATTATCTTTCTACAAACCTTACATAACTTTTTTTTCTGCGATAAGAATCATTTTAACGCATAAATTGAAACACCCGACTACCGAAATGCATTCATCTTCAGCTTTCTTTTTCGTCCACAAGAGAGAGTGTTTTTTTTAGAGCAAGAAAGGGGGGAGGGGGGCTATAACCGCATTTAGTCTTATTTTTTCCCCAAATTAAAAAAATGCGCACTTTTTTTTATTGCTTTGTATAAAAGCCGCTCTTAAAAAAACAATTATGACTTAAAATACAACCGAACCGCAAGAAGACAACACGATTCGCAGGCGGACGACACTTTCCACAAAAGAGAAAGGAAAAATCGTTTCTTTATTTAGAGAAGACCACGGGATACCAGCTATTTTCAGGATAACGGGCCTTGGTTATAGAACGGTTCAAACCGTGGTTAGCCAATACATCACAACTCGTAGAATATCTGTTAAGACACGTGGTAGAAAGGCAGGCTGTACACCCATGACCGACGACATTATTGAGTTCGTCGAAAATGAAATCCGTCTTGAGTGTACCGTAACCCTAAAAGAGCTTCAATTTCGAATTTTTGTCCAGTTTTCCGTGAAACCAAGTTTAGAAACAATTCGAAAAAGCCTATTAAATATATCTATCACATTGAAGAGATTAAATTGCGTTTTTGAAGCCGGGAATTTTTCTCAAAGTAAAGATTTGAGATTCAAATATGCCAGTTTTTTTTTAAATGATCTTAATCTAGAGGACAAGTTTTTACTTTTTATAGATGAAAGTCCTTTCAATATTTCTAAAAGACGAAACTATAGTAGATCTGCAGCAGGAACCAGAGCAACTATGATTGTTCAAACAAACCGATGACGCAATCTTTCGTTGGTTAGTGCAATCAATAGTGAAAGAGTGCTGTATATGTAATTATTGAGGGTGGTGCTCGGGCGCAAGACTTCAAATTGTTCCTTCAGGGGCTTTTACTAATACTTGCAAGGTTTGGTCTTAGAGACAGCTGCGGGTTGTTTTATGATAATGCCTCTATACACCACTCACGTGAAATAGAAGACTTTATTGATGAAAATGAATTACAGAGAACATTCATAAGCCCATACTCTTATATGATTAATCCGATTGAATTTTGCTTCGGAAAAGTGAAAACAATCGTACGAAATCATATACAGGTCGATCATGATCAGTCGTTTTCTATGAGTATAGTAATCGCAATGGTTCAAATGACGCAATCCGATATGCTCGGATATTTTACACTAATCAGAAGGAACTGTGGAAAAGCGCTGGATAGGAGAGATTTTTAATAAACTTATTTTTATTTTAACAAAGCATTAGGATTATTGGGTAATAGTTACCGTTGGACGAAGGTTAGAAGGATTTTTTATTTTGATACTTGTCTTTTGAGAGCTTGCATTTGCCAACAAAAAAATGATATTAATTAAATAGAAAATGATTTTAATTAAATGAAAATGCTATAATTCCGAACTCTGAAAAGAAATTTTTTGATTACTTTGTGACAAAAAAAAACATAGGCTATATTTTTAATCTGTTCGCCAAAAAAAACAATAAGCAATCAAAGCTAACAATGTCTAAAAAATGTTACCAGTCTTTTTTTCTTTTAAAAAACGAAACAAAAAACACTTCAGTTCTAGAATAAGTAAAGAAAACATTTGCATCTATCTAGCAATCTTACTGATTTTAAGTATCAACAACACCGCAATTGTTTAATTTTGCCGGAACAAAAAAAATCTTGCTCGTATAATAAAATAATTATAGGACTTATGTGTTTTGTGAGAATATAATATATAAACAAACATATAGCTTCTGTTGACAAAGAGATTGTTTCAGGGCTGAAGTTTAAAAAACTTTCAAAAATTATTACGGCATTGGATTGTTTATTTTTGCTAATCTTATGAAAAAGAAACATATTCCAATAGATAAGAGTATAGTAGCATATGAAGCAAAAATAAATAACTTACAGATTGTCTCATTAAACCAGATAATTTGAAATAAAGGCTTACATTTTAGTAAAGTCAGATATCAGATTTGTTTGTAATTTAAGGCTCGTTAGTAAATATTTTCGCTCGAAAACACTGTCTTGTCATTATGTAATAATATGTTTGATGTATATCGTAAGTTATTTATAGATATTTTTTATAATTTATCTAAATTGTCAAATATTTTTCTTTAAAACAAAATATACTCAATCAGAACTTTTCTTTACAAGAAGTGAGCCACTGAATCGACTGAAATTAAAAAAATGTGTTGTATCAAAAAGTAGGTTCGTGTAAAAAAATTCAAACATACTTGTTCGTTTGTCAGTATAGGAAGCTGTTAGTTATAATAAAATATCGTTATTTTTGTAATTCATACTTTAGAGAAAAAAAGTTCATTACGTTGTTGACAATTATAATGAGCACTCAGGAGGAAAGGATAAATTTAATTAAATACTGCTCTTTAAAAGTAAAAAAACCCTTTGGACAAATAAGTACACTGTGTATACATTTAAATTTCTGTTTTACAAAGCTTATGTTTTATATAAAGAGTTTAGTAAAAACAATACTTTTATTTATTATGAATACATCAAAAAATGAATAGTCTATATAATTTCCAATAAAAAGATTTCTCCCATAGTAGAAAAACAAAAAAGTTCTGTTTTTAAATTTCACTATCTTTCTATTAAAGCATCAAGCAAAATTTGTTGTTATATGTGTTACAACATTAACAAGAATAGGGGCGCTACAACTGTTCTGTGAAAAAATGTAATATATGTCTATGCTTTTATTTCTGTTACTATGATTAACAGCCGGCTCTCTGTGTAGCCATTTGTGATCTTTTGTTTAAAAAAAAATTTTTTTACACTTTTTTTATATTTTTAAAAACAACAATACCTTAACAAATTTTTAATTTGGCAATCAAAAAAAAATAAAAGTTTTTAAAATTTTAAAAATTTGCTAAATCGCGTAAAAACAGAACTCGCAGAAAATTCTTCAAAAATAAAAATAAAAGCTTATATTCTCTTATCTAAAGTGTTTCTAAACTCTCGATTATTTGGTATTATCGCAATAATATCTTTGAGTTAAAGCACTGGATTGTTTTAGTCAAAGAAAATTGCTATTACAAAACAATAGTAGAACAATATTTATATATATAAAAAAATCAAAAACAAACAAAATTTGACACTAAAAACTTAATATTATAGCATGTTCATAAAGTATATTAATGCGTTTTTCATAAATATAAGAAGATTTTATAAGAAACGCAGTATTTCTTTTATAAAGCGCGCAATAAACAAAACTGTACTTTAAAAAACAGTTTGAAAAATAAAAATATGTTTATAAATATTCTTTTATAATATGTTTTTTTTTCTACTAAATGAAAAGAGCTCACTTAGCACGACACAAACGTTTTTTATACATATAGAAATTGATGAAAATTGTCTTTATAAATTTTGGCGCTTTTGGGTGCTTTTAATGACACGTTTTTTTTGAAACTTAAATTCATTTCAACACAGCTTTATTTGATATTAAGATTTTAAATGTCTTTTTTATAGTGTGCTTATAATTAAAAGCATTTACAATAGACTTAAATAGTAAGTATATTATTCCATTGAATTGGTGATTTCTTTATAAAAATAAATGTTTTTTTCATGTTAAATTATTTTTTTTAAAAATTTCGTCATAAAAAGCACATAAAATTGGCCAAAAAAAAAAATAAAATTTTATCTATTATTTATATATCTTAAAGCATGTTTTTTTTCGCTAAAATCGTTTAAATGTTAAGATGTTTTTTTGAGCAATAAAAAAACACAATATATTTTGTGGAAATAAAAAAAAGTATAATGGAAAACGACTTAAGGGCTGCTAAAATTATATCAAAAACAAAAAAAAACTAATTAAAAGTACTCTTTAAAGAATGATAAACATAAGCTTTAAAGTAAATTTTTAAAAACGTTTTTTAAACTTTTAAAAAATTTATACTAGTAAAAATAAAAAATTAGGTGGCTTTTAATATTCTTACGCTAGGTTTTAACATGCTTTTTGAGACAGGCTTGTTGACTTCTTATCGAGTTTGTGTGTATTAATTTATCATCTGCGTATAGAATGCTCGTTGAATGAATTATTCTTTTATGTTAAAAACTAATATTATCAAAGTTAAATAATCTTTCCAATAGTCTGTCATAATAATGAAAGTAACAATTTTTACAAATTTGATCAGTACATTGTCAAGACTTATTATGTCTCAAATCAAAGTTAGCTTGACAAAATTTTTTTCGTTTTTCTACAAGTTCTACTTACACAAATAATGTTTTTACAACATGCTCTTTGTTATCTCTTTTCTTGCTTAAAGATGTTTCACTTTTTTCAAAAATCCCCCCAATTCTTTAGTTTTTCGCAAACAATAAGTCGTCTAATAAATAAAATGTCTCTGTTTATAGCTTTCTGTTTTATATAGTATTCATGTTTAATTCACTTTATTAAAGTCTACTAGTTCCACATATACATAAATAATATATTCTAAAAAAACATTTTTATAACACTTAAAACGAATGACTTTAACTGTTTTTTTTTGTTTATTACATTTCTACTTACAACAAGCCCAATTCTTCTTTTATCTCGATGAAAAAAATTCAAAACTATCAGTTTTATACAGAAAATACAAGTTTCTCTCTTTTTTTATTAAATCTATGTTCATGCAAAATTGAATAACTTTGCTTGATAAATCAAGTTTATTCAAAAATGGGTTTTTGTTTTTCATGTTTTTTTATTTTTAATATAACTGCCACACGCACACCCAAAGTCGATTTATCCCCTGTAAAGACTAGTCTGCTATGACAAATTGTTTTATAAAATATAACATAAAAAAATAAAGTAACTAACATTTTAAAAAAAATAAAAAACATAAAAAACAACCGCTAAAGCGTTTTTATTTTTTTTAAAAATAAGCACTTCCTTTTTTGATTATAGGCATACCGCCTAGTTTTCTTGTCACAGTAAAGACATAGCAGATCTTATTAAGTTTGAGTAGACAAAGGTAAAATGCTTTTCGAAAAAAAAAGAATAATAATCATCGCAGTGGTAAGCGTCAAAAACGAAAGTGATGAGTTTTACTGATTTTCTAGTAATAAAAGTACAAAGGTGCTTGCAAGATGTTGTCACTTCAACCCAATCTAACATACACACACGTTTTATTAGATATATCAACCGTATATTTATCATCAATAAGATAAATATCATAAATGAAGACTTTAAAAAGTGTGTGTTCGCTCTATATTGTTTCTTTTAATCAAGAGTCTACAAACCGATTATTAAATCGTTTTGTCTATATATCGTTAAAATATCAGTTTGCGAATTGTTGATCGATAAAATTAAGCTTCACACGTATTGCTTAGCAGAGTCTTTTTAAAGCATAGTTTATTAGTTTAACAAGATTTGTTGTATTTTTGTCGAATTTCAGAATTGAAAAAACGTGATTTGGCGTTTTTTTTCGCAAATTAATTGATATCAATCTAGCATAAAACAATAAATTATGAAAACTAATAAACTCTATGATTTAGTTTAACTTTCCATAAGTGTGCATATACGCTGTTTTAAAAAACAAATTTAAAAATGCTCAATCGCCAAAACTCAGTTTAAAATTTTTCGCAATGCGATTTTCGCAAAATCTATTTTACTTAAGGCAATATTAACCCGAATACATTTAAAAACTTTTTTTTATCGATTAGAAAATATTATTATGTTTTCGTATTCAATGACAGTTTTGTGTTTATTAAACTTATAAACCATTTTCAACTATACAAGTTTTTAGTTGTCAATACAATAGCGATTGAAATCATTATGTTTGTTTGCTCGAAAGAGTCTGTGAAACTTCTACGAATTTAGTTTTTTTGCTTGAGATAGCTTAAAAAGTACTGTCTAAGATAAAAGCTTTTTTGAAACGAGAAAAATTTTTTCGATCTGATCTCTAGCAATAAAAACTTTGCAAAAATTCTATTTGGCAATTACAAAGACTCTGCGAAACCATATTTTTCTCTTTTTTTTACCAGCGAGTTATATATGAAAAAGCATTGTAAAAATCGACCAATTTTTTTTATTTTGCATATTTTATGCCGAAAACGCTGTTTAATACAATATCTTCTACTGTTTTTCAGATTTTATATTATTTATTAAAATCTTTTGTTTCGTGCTATAACTACCGAAGACTCGATAAAACGTTCAATAGTGTTATATTGTCTCATATCCGTGCACTACGTAATTGAGTAAATTAGATGTGTGTTTTTGACAGTTCATATTATCTAACGAAACACATTTATTACTGAAACACTAAATTCACGACTCCCTCTAGCAATCTAACGTAATATATTTTTGGTTTCTTTTGAAAAACATAATATATAATTTTATTAACTTGTGATACTATTAAAATAATTATAAAAAGTTTGATATTGAATTAAATTTCTGTTCATGGGAAACTTTTTTATTAAATTTTTTTGCTTGTTTGTTATAATAAAGCACATAAATACTATAAAAAACATAATTTTTTTTGTTTTTTTATAATTAAAAATATCCATATGTAAGAATAATAACAGGCAAAAAAAATATATTAATACAATTCGTTTTCATAAAACTTCTTAACTTGCTTCAAACATATAACGTAACAATAACGTCGTAATGTTATTTTTTATTATAAGTGTGTAATCTTTTTAAGTAAAACTGTTTTCTATTATACTTTTTATTAAAAACATTGCTTTGATTTTTTATTCTGTTTTACATATAAAATAGTGTTTTTCTAGACATATTTAATAAAAAAAATTTGTTGCGGCAAATTAAATAAAAAAAATTATATGTGTTAACAATATATTTGATATTTTTTACTTAATGTTATCTGTGAATTATAATAGTTGAAGGCCTTAATAAAAAATATAGTAGAAAATAATTTTAACGAAAAAAATTATCCAACTATAAAAAAAATAATTACTTTCTCGTGTCAAACATCTCTTTTTTTCTCCAAAGTCTCTCTCCTCTATATTTTTATTATAATTTTGCTTATAAGTATTTTTTGTTTCGTTTCTTTTTCGTTTGTCTGTTTCTTTTTCGTTTGTTTTGTCCGTTTCTTTCGTTCGATTTGTTTGTTTCGTTCGTTTGTTTTGTCCGTTTCGTTCGATTTGTTCATTTCGGTTTGTTTGTTTGTTTCGTTCGTTGCGTCCGTTCGCTGCGTTTGTTCGTTCGTTCTCGAAACGAACGAACGAACGATCGTTTTCGTTTTCGAACTCGTTTCGTTTAATTTTGTTTTGTTTCGTTGCTTGCAACCATTTTCTTTTTTTTTCTTTTTTTATTCTTTTTTTATTCTTTTTTTTTATTCTATTTTTCTTTTTTTTTTCTTTTTCTTTTCCTTTTCGCTTTGTTTTGTTTCGTTTTGTTTTTTTTTCGTTCGTTTCGTTTTTTTTCGTTTCGTTTTTTTTGATTTGTAAAATATATATACTAATATTATAGCTATGTGGCCGAGCTTGTATCTTATATAGTAGTGATCTATAGGATAGCTGCTTGATTCCGAAAAGAAGTGTTTAATCTTTATTTATTTAATATAGCTAATTCTTTAAAAACTGATTATGTGAATTAGACGTGTCAAATAGTCAAGTAACAAATATTTAGCTGTAATTGTAAAATACATCTTTACATCAAAATATTTCTTTTAATGCTTTTTTTTCTCAAAATATCATTAAAAAAAAAGATCTGTTATATTAAGAAAAAAATAAATCTATTTTTCATATAAACGACAAAAAAAAATATATTTCTCATAATGTTATATTTTTTATTATATGCAAATTAAAAATACAGCTTTCTATTTTAATTTGCGTTTAATGAAAACATATATTTTTATGTGTCGTCTTTTATAATTAGTTATATACAAATTAAAATACGAGCCTCTTAAATAAAAAACGTTAAAAATTTTTTTTATTTAAAAGTTATACGAAAATAAAAATCCTCAATAATATTATTAATTTTTATTTTGTAAACATAATGTTTTAGATTAGAGAAGAGCAATTTTTTTCACCAGAGTCACAATTCGATTTTGATGCATCTCAAATTTACACTACACAATATTTTTTACATATAAGTTTTTTTTCAAATAAATTATAGTCTTTTTTTTATTGTGGGCCACACTGAGTGTTTTATGAAACTATCTTCTGCCTCTAGTCGAAGATTGCCTGATTCTGTTTTAGATAGAAACTTGAATTTTTTTTTTATTTTCTGAGATTTTTAATAAATAAAGTTTTTTTATTATATTGTTTGTCTTATTTTTTAACACATTTTTTACAAGTTTAGCAAAAAGAATATTCAGATATAGATAAAAAACTGTTAAACAAAAAAAAACTTACTTTTAGAAACTAATACAACTAGAAATTGACATTAAAAATGTTTTATAATCTAATGAGTAAAAAAATCTTTAATGCTAGCTAGTTGTTTTTGTAGATTTAAGTAGTCTAAAACATGATGGTATGATTAGTTTGCCCCGGAGAAAAACTTTACATAACTGAAAAATCTTTGTTGATTAGTTATTTTTCAAAAAAATCTAAACTATAGCTTATTTTTTTAGTTTTTTAATAATTACAAAAATCGAGATGTCTTAAAGAGTTTAAGAACTGGTCTGTGTTATACCTATCAAATACATTATGATGGGGTTTAAGTGGCCCTTCGTGAAAACAAACTCAAAAATTTTTTACAGCAATTTTCATCTATATTAAAAAAACATATACCAGTAAAAAACGCCCAAAATAAAAAAAACTCTATTTTAATTTTATTAATAAAGTTTTATTTTTAAAAAACAATCAAAAAAAAATTTTATACTTTTAAATTAACAAATTGTATTTGAATTTAGAAGCTGTTGTGCATAAAGGCACAAAAACAACCTGTCTGGGGACCATTCATCATTTATTTAAAATAAACATCCTACTTGAAATTCATTGTTTGTTGTTTTTTTTATTTCGTTCGTGCACTATCGTATTCGATCAGTTTGTTTAGGTTAAATGACAAAAAAAATTAAATGTTTTCTATATAAATTCTTAATTTTTACTCAAACAAATTTTCCTTAATTGAATTATAAAAAAAATATTTTTATTTTGACCCTTTTCACAAATATATTGTTTTTTAATTTATGAGTGTCTATAGCCTAGAACGTTTAAATATATAAGTTTTGCAAAATCTGTTAAATATCAACCAATAAGCGAAAAACGAAAAGAGTATATGAAATGACAATACATCTTGCCATGACGTGTCTTTTGAAGGTACCATATATCTTGTATATAATTTGTTTCTCACAACAAATACTATCTCTTTTTTTCCTAAACACTTGATAAAAGCGGGGAATAGTTTTAATATGCGTTTAAGATTGACCAATTAAGATTATAATTTAAAATATAAATGTGTGTAAAATGTTGGCGGCAATATATTAAATTCAATTGAATAACAGTGTGTGATAAGGCATGTTAGAAACATATATAATATTATATAATTGTGTTTTTAACACTTTTCTTGTAGCAAAGATGATTTTATAGATAAAAATTTAAAACGATTATCAGGTGAATACGGCCAAAATAAAATATACTTTTTAGATAAAAATAAAAATTTAAAAGATTTCTATAAAAAATGCTGTTTGTATATTTAAAGACGTATCTTGTGTAAATAATTTAATTAATTTAAAAGAACTGTTCTTAACTTCTGTCACTGCATAATTTTATATTATGTAAATTTCTCTTATGGTTTTGTTTAAAGATTTAAGAAAAATAAAAAATATTTCGCTTCGAATACATTAGAAAATTGAAAGACGATATAAATAATGTTATAAAGAACAATAGCATTTAAGAGTAAATCTTTCTGTAAATAAAAGAGAATACTAAGTGACCAATTGTTTTTTATATTTTCTTGAATAAACATGTATATACTAAAAAACAAAGTTATTTGATACTTCGGTTTTAGAAAGAATGTCATAAAAACAAAAATTTATCAAAAAATAAAACAATTGTTTTTCAACTATTTTTTTACACTCTCGGTGTCGTATTTTAGCCTTGTTTATTTTTCGTTGTTTTTAAATATTTGTGTTTGCTCTAATCTAGTTTAATATTCTAATCTTTTCATAATTTCTATATAAAAATCAATAGCATTTTCGAGCAAAAAAATTATAAACGAATACTATGGTGTTGGTTTATATCTCGCTAAGATAGATATAAAGCGACGTTCTGAATGGCGTACGTTCAAATAATGCGAAGTCGGTGTTTGGACATTTATTTAAGACATATAGTATATTCATAAGGCGAGAAAAACTTTACGATATATTTTTAAATTATCACTTAATTTTAATATTTCTTGGTTTTGCTTTAATATTTGTTTAGTTTATCTGTTTATATTTCAAATATTAATAATCAAAAAAATAGTTTTAAGTAACAATGTTTTTTATTGAAAAAGCTTCTAATTTATAAATTATCTATTAAATATACTATGTAAAAAAGCTTATTTTTAATATTAACTGAAATTAAAAAGATAACTATTTTATTATGCGAATTATAAATAATTGAAAAAATGCATAATCATGCTAATTTTTAACATCGCTAAGATTATAAGTCAGTTACCACTTAACAATGTATATAAGCTAGCAAAAACGTTGAGAAATAAGCATAAGATTTATGTTTTTCTATTAACAAATACATTAATAGTTTTGTTATTAATTAATTCTACTAATCAAAAAAATACAATTTTTACAAAACAGTTTCTTTATGGGGATTTAGATACAAAAACTATATTTCAAACTAAAAAAAAATTTTTATTTAATTTTGAAATTAAAAATACTCATTTGGAATTTTTCCTAGAACAGCGACCAGATTTTCAAACAATTTTCATTTTAGGGAACATAAACCAACTATCTCATTTTATTAATTTAATGTTAAAATTATCGACATTAAAGTTGCTATCAAAAAACATTAAAGTTATTTTGTGCAGTGATCCGAGCAGTTTTAAAACCAGAAGCTTTTTAACAATAAACTTAGATTTTAATTCAAACAAAAATAAAATACGATATAATTTTTTAGAAAGATTTACTCCGAATTCAGATGTTTTCTTCTTTTTTCAAAACTTTTATGAAATAGAGTCTATGTTTCAAGCTAATATGTTAGACCAAAAATTTAATGATGTTTTTCAAAACAAAATATTTCTTTCTATTAAAAATGATAAAAAAAGTTTGACAGACTTCTGCGTCTTAATTAGACACTTAATGAATCTCGAGTCACATTCACTAGGTTTTTATTATTATTTACCTTCAAATTCAGGTTATTTTTCAGCTTTCGTGATTTTAAGAATTATTTTTTTTATTTTGTTCAATGAATTTGATTTTGAAATTAGCTCATTTAACTTAGAAATTAGCGATCTGATGATAATTTGTACTTCATATTTTAGACCATTATTTATATTTCTGTTGTTGAAAAACAAAAAAAACAACTTAATTTTTAGTTCAATTTATGTTCTTTTTTTGAGTTTCAATTGGGGAATGTTATTTGTTTTTTTCGTTTGGGTGAAACAGATTTTTACAATTATACTTTGTGAATCACTAGCAGTTTATAAACTAAAGTTTTTAACATAAGTAAATATTATTATAATTACAAAAAAATTTTTATAAATATACTCTTGTACATATCATAAAAGCAAAAGATATATAGTAAAGTTACTGCATTTCTACCATGTTTCTATTAGACCTGGTTTTTTTCGATTTTAATTTTTTATTAGACAAAATTTTTAAGTTTATTTAATTCCTTAATTTACTGAAAATTCTTTTATGTCTTACAGAAAAATTCAAAAACCAAGCGAAAACGTAAAACACATTTTATTTTATTTGAAAAAAAAGTAATAATAAAATTCTTAACATAACACCCTTCGTTTCAAACGTTTTTCTATCAAATTTATTAAAAAAAGTTCAAAAAAAATAGTTTTAATAACAATAAAAAATTATTTAAAATACAAGTATAAATTAAAATTGTAAAAAACCAAATACAAAATAAAAAAATATAAAAGACTTATTATTAAAACAACCGTTTGCTGAAAATGCTTAAATTTTTTTTTGAATAATTAAAATTTTTGTAAAAAAACATAAAAGGTTTATTTCTGTGTTCGAATCAATAAAAAAAATATAAATTAAGCAATTATATTCTTACTTTAAGCAAATTTTTTTATAACATCAAAAAATAAACTTTTTTGTAAACTTGGTCATGTAATCGTAAAGACTATAAGAAATATAATATTAATTCGCATATTTCTTTAAAAAGACACAAGAACAAACTAAAAACAAAAAAATTGAGTATAAACTAAAGGTTTTTAAATGAAAAACAGAACTCGTTCATTGAAACGAACACAGAAGCGTTTTTATCTGCCAAAATATCACTCCACAAATTACGTTATGGCAATAAAAACACTTAATAATAAGCTAAAACATTTGACCTAAAAAGAAACAACATGTAAAAATGTAGTGGATGTTTTATATGAAAAGAAAAAACAAGAATACAAATTAAAATTTAAAAACAACATTTTTTTATGATTATTAACGAGAGTCAACACTTAAATAAAAAATATGTCAATATACGCGCAGGCTTACTTTCCGAACTATCTAAAATCTTTTTGGTTAATTGTAATATCAAAAAGAGACTTGATTCAGATACAATATTAAAAATGAACTATTCATTTTTAAAGAAATATAATCTCGATATTTATTTTATGTCGCTTTTAATTTCCGATGCTGCTAGTTATATAATAAAAACCAATTCGAAGCTACAAAAAAACGCGACAATGCTATTCATATAACGTGTTTTGTACATCTTTTACATAAATGTGCTTTGAAAAACAAAAATCTTTTTAAAAACTTTGACTTGCTTATAGTTTCCGTGAAGATGACTTTAATAAAATCAGTTGACAGAGACGAAAAAATTGTTGTTATACGCCGTCTACACTATACTATTATAACGATATGAGAAAGCTGGCTGAAGACGAAACCTGTGAGTATTACTATGTTTATTTACTTGATGTAATCGATATTAAGAAAGAATTTAAAAAAGATAAGCAAATAATAGATAATGCGTTAGATGCTTTAACGAATACGTTTCTGATTAAAAATCTAATATATTCACAGAAACTACAAGAAAAATACTTGAGTTAATTAATAAAACTCAATAAAAGCTTTTTTCAATAGAGGATGCAATTAAAGTCTTTAATTTAATTCAACAAGAAGACGACGTTGTTGATGTTTTTCTCTTATATGAAAGCGCGCTTTAAGAACAACAATTTTCATAGAATTTCGTTTTTTGAAAAAGCCAATATATCATCGAAAATTTTTAATAAACTAATGCGTTGCCCTCCTAATTATATCTCGATAGAACGTCGTTTTTCATTGTTAAATAAATTAGTTACAAAAAAAACATTTTAAGACATAAATGCTAAAAAATATATAGTGTTATATTGTAATTCATAAATAAAAAGCTGTTCCCTAAAATACGTTTTTTTTTTTAAATGCCGAAAATGTCAAAAACACTTTTTTAAAAGAGAAGGCGTTAAGTGCTAGTTTTTAACGTCAATTCGAGTTGCCCTACTTATTATATATATTAAAGCAGAAAACAAGTTTCGCTTGTTGATAAAATAAAAAACGAAAAAATATCATAACAAGCAAGGTTTTAATAAAAAACGATATCTTTTTTTTTAAAAAATTTAAAAAAATGCTAACAAAGTCTCCCGAAAGCGTATCAATAATAATAAAAAGATAAACGCTTATAAGCTCTGTAAACTGGCTGAAGAAACTTTTAAAAAGTATTAAAAAATCGTTGCTCGTTTTTTGAAAATATAAAAACAATCATTGAAAAAATATGAGAGATAAAAATCTGATATTATGAATAAAACCGGAATCTTTTATAAAACAATATATATAAAGAGAGTTTGCAATAAATCAAGATAAAGCTTAAAAACTTTAAGAACAGACTTAACAATGTAATGTTGCAACATTAACAGAGAAGATAAACACTGGCCTCTTTTCGTCGTGGCTAAAATTCTCTTTGTCTAAAAAGTTGTCCGTTTTTTTGTTCAAAATAATATATATAAAAAAATTGAAATTATCTTTTTTTGGGTTTTCTTTCGTTTACGCTGTCCAGAATGTTAAAGCAGCTTAATTACTTCATAGTTTTCGTAGTTTTCGATAACTATCTTTAAATTGAATTTTTTTTAATTTTTTTGCTTAGTAAATCAGAATTTCGTTTTTAAATCGAAATAGTTTTGACGTTACTAGTTTTTTTTGTGAAGTTGAAGAATTTGCTTATATTAAGAATATGGATTTTAAAATTCTGTTCAATAGTTCTGTGTCACGATGCTGCTGAGTTTGTTGTTTTCAGTGAATTTACGATTTTGCGAGTATTACAGAACCAAAGTGAAATAGAAAACAAAAACTTAGTTTCTATTTATGTAGTCTTTCGTATGTATGTTGTTTTAAAACAATTGATAAATTGTTGAATATTATAGTCGATGTTATCTTGTGCTGTAGCTTTGATAATGTTTTTAAAATTTTTAATTAAAGTTTTTACGAAAACAAAAGCTAAATTTAATAACATTCTGATCATTTTTTTTAAAGGTATTGTTTCTTTTATATAGCTGCGTACGTTCTGATGCTTAAACTTTTTTTTATATATAGCGCAACCATAGTAAAAAATACGCTTTAATATTTGATTCGTGAAATGCGTTTCTTGCCGCATTTATTGAAGCTGTCTCAAAATATAATAGAATATAACGATGATTTATGTCTTGTTTTTGATTAATGAAGTTATAGAAACTTTCTTTTCACTTCTTTCTTTTTTATTCTTTATTATATTGTATACTAGAGAATAAAAATTTTTAAATAACACTTTATTAAGTGTATATATTTGATAAAACGAAAAAGATATGCAGTAATGCTCTTTCAACAAAAACACAAACGATTGTTTTAAACACAGAGTTTTTTGACAATAATGGCCCAGTTCCTTACAATAATGATCTTTTTCCCAACAATAGTGACCCGATTTTCAACAATAACATTTTTTTCACAAAAAAAATGATCCTTTTCCCAACAATAATGGTTTAAAATTTTTAAGAAAAAATAAATAAAAATTTAAAAAGCTTTTTACTCAATAATTCAATTGTTTTTATCTTAACAAGCCTCAGAAATGCTTATACAGGATTACGAAGCAATTTTAACACCGTGTAGAGCTAGTTTGACATCGTGTAATTTTATTTCGATCTCGTGTAATGATTTTTCACTGAACTCTTTTGCAATAAACTTATCTCTAATAAACTCATCTCTAATTTTTTATAAACACCTAATGTTTTTTATACCGAAAAAATCTCGAAAAATCGAAAAATTTAAGTTTTTTGTTTAACTTCAATTTTCAAACTGAACCTGAAAATCTAAATCTGAAAACGCGCTCCGAAAGTTTAAACCTATAATGACTCAAAGCTTCGGATTTGAAAACACGCACATGAAGTCCTAAATCTGAAAACACGAACCTGAAAACTTAAACATTAAAACACGAACCTAAAAATTCGAAACTAAAATTTGAACTTGAAAATTTAAATCTAAAAACATTAACTAAAAAGTTTAAACATGCACTCAAAATTAAAATTCAAACATAAAGACTCGAACGAGAAAATTTAAACATAAAAATTAAAACCTAAAAACTCAAACGTTAAAACTTGAACGTGAAAACTCGAAGTAAAAACTCAAATTTGGAAACCCGAAACTGAAAACACGAAATCAAAAATTCAAACATGGAGACTCGAATCTAAAAAATCAAATATGAAGACTTGAACCCAATAATTCAAGTATAAGGATTCAAACCTGAAATCTCAATATTGAAAACTCGGCCTAAAAAACTAAAGAAAACAATAAAAACTTAAACTTTCAAAATTGATTTTTTTGTTTTATTTTGGAAATTGGATTTTCATTGATTTCTCTAATTATTTCGGGTTTGAGTTTTCATATTCGTGTTTACAGCGTTGAGTTTTTAGGTCAGAGTTTTCATGTTTGGATTTTTAGATTTAGGTTTTCAGATTTGATTTTTCATGTCGGGTTTCAGGTTCGAGCTTTTAGATTTGTGACAGTATGTTTAAATTTTTAGTATCGAGCTTTTATGTTTGATTTTTTTGATTTGGGTTTTTAGGTAACGATTTTCTGAATCGGATTTTCAGATTCAGGTTTTAAGTAAAGGTTTTTAGTTTCGGCTTTTCAAATTCGGCTTTTTAAGTTCGGCTTTTTTAAGTTAAGCTTTTCAAGTTCAGGTTTTCAAGTTCAGGTTTTCAAGTTCAGGTTTTCAAGATCGCGGTTTTTTAGATTCGGTTTTTAAGTTCGAGTTTTTAAGTTCGGGTTTTTAAGTTCGGGTTTTTAGTTTAAAGTTTTCAGGTTCAAATGTTCGGCTCATTAGATTCAATTTTTCAAAATTGTGTTTTCAGATTTGAATTTTCTAGTTCAGTTTAAAAATAAAAGTTTATTGAAAAACATTTTAAGTTTTTCGTTTTTTTTGAGCTTTTTTTAGTGTAAAAAATATTAAGTGTTTATAAAAAACTAAGGTTGAGTTTATTAAGAACAAGTTCACCGAATATGGTTCACCGCATACTGTGTAATGTTACTTTGAAATTGTTTAATGTTATTTTGACTTCGTGTAATGTTACTTTGACACCGTGTAATGATATTATCACATTGTGTAATGTTATTTTTTATTTTCTGTATTTTACTAATTACTTTTTTTTTACTTATATTAAAAGTTTCAATATTCTGTCTTCGCATAGCATCAGTTAGTTTTTTTGTTATGAGAAAGCAAATTATTATTTTTGTCAAAACAACAGTACTCGTTTTCAAAATAACATTACACGATGTCAAAATAACATTAAACGTTGTCAAACTAGCCTTACACGATGTCAAAATCATTCAGTAAATTAGTAATAGTTAATCAAAATCTTTCAAAATGAATTTTTTATGACGAAAAATATATAGACTATTAACTGATCTTTTTCTCTTGCTCTCGATATAATTTCATTAACTTTGAATTTTACACATGCAAAAAATTTAAATAAATTTAAATCCTGTGAATAGGACGACAATTGAATGTATTGGAATTTTGTAATATAGAAGTTTTTTTGTCGACTATTTGAAATATAGAACACTTTTTCATTTAATTTGAAATATAGAACACTTTTTCATTTAATTTGAAATATAGAACACTTTTTCATTTAATTTGAAATATA
>SBJP01000181.1:0-22868 GCA_014805705.1 Cucumispora dikerogammari | reverse complement strand
TAATTCGTTTGTTCGTTCGTTTTAGTTCGATTGAAGAATTTAAATGACACTAATGCGTGTTTTTGTGTCTTTTTAAATAAATAATATCAAAAAATACTATATATTGTTGTGGTTTTTGCTTAAATATTTTTACATAAATAAAGATATGTTTAGTATACTAAATAAAAATTATAATCGGTAATACATGGCAAGTGCCAATTTATCTACAGAATAAACGTGTAGTTTATTATTATTATAATAAAGATTTACGAAATAACTTGAATATTTAAACACTAAGACTTAAATATGTCGCATATTACAGATAGGGGAACTAGTAACTTAAATTATTAAGAAAGCCGAAATGTAAAACAAAATATGTTTTTTTATACATTTATTTTTAATTAAAGTTCTTTTATAGTTAAATAAATAAAAAATACAAGAAAAGCGATTTTATTTAAATGAAAATACCATATACCAAGTTTTTTCAAAGACTTTTGGCGAGTTAAAGAACTGTAAAAGCGTCAAATTGTTGTTATTTAAGTGTTAAAAAACGAATAAAGTAATTTAAAACTTTATTCAATGGTTAATTCGATGTCCTCGCTTCCAGAACTGTATTTCCACTTGTGATAGTCATTAAAACATTGCTTCAAACACAAAAATTTATTACACTCTTCGCAGACCACAGTTGTTGTTTTTCGTATTTCATTTGAATAACAAAAATGGCAATTAGATCTTTTATTACCCTATTTTTTTTGGCTTGTGGCCTTTAATTACCTTTTTCTTTTTTAATCGACTTGATGTTTCACCCTCAGATAAACATTTAATTATTTCTTTCAGAAATGTTAAATGTTTCGTAAGTCTATTTTGTCCAGAAAAAAATTTCTTATATAATACATAGGAATTATGCGTCATAAGATTTATCAAATATACTGCTAATTTATTAGTCCATCTAACACTTTTTCTTTCATTAAAATACGTTTTTAACATTTAGTCGTATTTATCATTCCTTCCCATGTTTGCACCGTAATTTTTTATTATGAGGGGCTTATTAACCACCTTTCTATCTTTTGTTAACTTCGACTCGAAGTCCATAAATGTTGATATAAAACAAACCGGTTTTTTATTATACCACAGTGCAAATTAATATTATTCTTTTGAAAATAATTAAAGTCGTTTTTGCTCATTCTTTTTTTCTGAGTTGAATATTCGCTTGGTTCACTCCGTCTCATTCGCATAGTGCCACAGCAAAAAATTTTTTCTTGGCGCAAATTTTTACATAATTCAAAACTATTATAATAATTGTTCATATAAAGCGTGTGGTTAAAAACTTTTACGTAAACAAGTAAGTTCTTTACCGCTTCCTTGATGGGATTATAAGATCCAGTATATAGTTTAAACTTTAAAACAAAGCCTGTTAAGGAGTCGGTTAGTATATAGAACATTATGCCTTTTTTTATGAGCTTGGCTGGCATGTAAGTTTTAAAATTATACCGCCCTTGATACTTACACATACCTTCGTCTATGCATAAGGCATGCGAGGGCGTATATAGGCATTTGAAACCCAAATTTAGATATTCGATTATCTTACTTGTGTCGCTCGAAACATCCCTCTTGACACGAATATTGTTTTTCTCAATACTGGCCAGGCTTAAATTTTTATTTATAAGCGTGAACCTGTTATATCCTATCAATGACTGTACAAAAGCATTGCCATAAACACTCGTATCCTTTAGTCAATAGTCTTTAATATGCGGTTGTTTACCAATTCCCAAAAAATAAAACTATAGCAATGTATTTCTTAATTTCATCTATTAAAACCATTTCTCTTTTTTTCAAAAAACTCGTATTTGGCGAGTTATCCTGTGTGTCCTCTTTGGCACGCTCAATTCGTTTATTAACTTGATTGATCAAGAACTTATAAAACTTTTCTTTAAAAATTAAATTGAAAAAACCAAATGGTGTATTGGGTGGAACAACGTTTAGCTTTTTCCCCCGCAAATAAATAAATTTTTGTATGCTATTTAAGTTCTTGTGCCAATCTGAAGATTGAACATTGTTATTTTCTTGTTGTAAATCAATAGTTTCGTTTATCTCACTGATGTTCAAATTTTTTAAAAAATCGAGATCTTTATACATATGTGTGGGTTAAGTTTAAAAAAGTTAAATTTAGTTGTTTAAAAATCAGCAAAGAAATACTTTAATAAACGAACTAACTACGCTAGAGTTTTTAATTAAGTTTTAAATATTATTTTCGTATTAAGTGTGACAATAGTTATTGGAATGTTATTGAACTTGTTTGCTTATTTTAAATAATCAAAATAAATAATTGTTGTTCAGTCTTTATTCGTTTAGAGTCTCTTTTTCGCTATTTATTGAATTGGGCAACTAAATGTGTCAACAAATATGTGTGTAATTTGAAATTTTCAATTTAAATAACATTATAAAAACATGTGAAATTTGGGTAGATATATACAAGTTATATTATACATAAATGTGTAATTTGAAAATAAAATCAAAATATCAAAACACATATATGTGTAATTGGAAAATAAAATCAAAATATCAAAACACATATATGTGTAATTGGAAAATAAAATCAAAATATCATTACACATATATGTGTAATTGGAAAATAAAATCAAAATATCATTACACATAAATGTGTAATTCGGAGTGAAAGAGTTAACTGTGATGTTTTATTTAATGCCTCTTTATAATTTATCTCATATTACTTAAATAGAAAATTTCAAAGCAACTCTTTTTTTATTTAGATTCTAATAGAAGAGAGAGGCGTTAAACTCTGTTCTATATTGCCGAACTGTCTTTAATTATAAATTAAATTATTCATAAAGAAAAGTAAAAAAAAAGACTAATATGTGAGTCATAATAAAAAATTGTAAAAAAAATATGGCCTACATCTGGGCCATATAAGCTTAAGAGTTATACAAGTTATAATGTAGTTTTATTTAATAAAATATTATGGTGGAGGACGTACAAGCCGTTACTCTTTCATACCGCCTTTTAAAATCCCCTTTTCTTGAATTTAACGTTTTTTTTCTTATTTTTATAGTTTTCCTGTTTTTCGTCATTGGATTTACGGTTTTATAATAATTGGCTTTAAATTTAGCAAAAAACCCTAAGTTGTGTTTAGTTAAGATGAATAAGTGGGTTTAAACTTACAAAAGATGTTTTTAGAGTTTATTGTGTTTAAAACAACGGCACTGTGCGGAAATATACATTTGTCTGTGATTAAAATATAATCGGCATGTAGAGAAAAGTGAGGATCCAATGTGGACAAAATAGAGGAAATAAATAAATCACTAATATATAAACTTTTAAATATCTCATCTTCGATAACACCGGTTATAAATATATAACGCACAATTAAACTGACATTCTTCTGCCGGCTTACGAGAACAGACAAATATATTCTGAAATTATGCGGGATATACATGATGTTGCAAAATATGTAGGCTAATCTTCGTCTCTTTTAGGCAAACACACTTTTATAAAGGTAAAAAGGTCGTTTATCTTGTGGCTCCTTGTCTTATAGCTAATAGCCGAGAGTTGTTTCACTCTTGTAAAACTATTACTAACTTTACTCTCGAATACAGCATGGTTTTTAGTGTTTTTGAAAACATCACATTGAAACATAGCGAGAGTGAAAACATGCAACCATTCTATTATTTGGCGCTCTGCGAAAGGCTTGTCAGTAAACTAGACATTTGTTTTCAGAATTTTCTTGTGTACTCTGGCCTTCTGTTTTCTTTATTTTTAAAGTTATGTCTACATTTTACATTCCGGAAGCTAGGCATCTGTCCGAGTTATATAAAATATTCAAAAGTTCGGATAACACAGGCACCGTTCGGTATCTGTTTAATCTTTGTTTATCAGCTGGGGACAGGCCCGCAACGTGCCCGTAGCAACCGCTTCTCGTAACCGTTTTTGTTCGCACTTTTAAAAAAATATTTGCTAAGAAACAATTTAAAACAATATGTTGGTGTTTTTAGCGTGAAAATAAGACTTAGGTGAGAATACGGAGCAAACTTTTCTATATAAAAATTAAAACTGAAGTGGTTTTATTTAAGGAGGCTGGCGTGAAAATTCAGAGTAAGTTATTTATATATAAAAAATATAGAATTGATTGAACCAGTATGTTGTTTTTATTTTTTTATGTTGAGCTGAAAATACGGAGTAAGTTGTTTTTGAAGAAAACTATATTAAAATTTAGAAAAGAACTTGCTCCGAATTTTCACGCCAGCCACCTTAAGTATTTTTCTGTAAAAAATATATTTTCTATAGAAAAGTTTACTCCGTATTTTCACGCAACTCTTATTTTCACGCTACAGGTGTTGAAATACTTCTTATATTAATTGAATAAAAATGTTGAAATAGTAATTCCTATACTCTAGGCGTAAAATATTTTTTATATTAAAAGAATAAAAATTTTTGCTCAAAATGTTTAATAAAGTAAATTGTAGGGCTTTTATTATTAAAATAGTTACTAGATTTTTTTAAAAAAAATATAAAAACTATAGATGTTAATACAGGTAATGTTTTTATGTAAAAGTTATATAAATTATTATATCAAATATTTTTAATTTAAAAAATTTATTCAATTAATAGAAAATATTTTAAAACCAAGTGCTTTAAAAACACTATATCAAAGTTTTTGATTAAAAATTTTTATTCGATTAATATTAAAAAAGTATAACGACATTATTATTTCCTACAAAACCATTACATTAAAGAAATATTTTTAACAGAAGAAGATGTAATTGAACAATTAAAGAAATTCAATTATCAAAAATTTTCTTTTATATTGATAAAGCAAGTGCCACGGCAAAATATATTGTGTGTAAGTATGTTTTTAACTTTGATTAACTTTTAATCGTTTTAGAAGCTACGTCGACACATAATAGTCAAGCATTTTTTGCTTATTCAGATAAAAAAAACCGCACCAAATACAATAAAACGCTCGCCTTAAATTTTAGTTATACAATAAGTAATAGAAAAAAAAACAAACATAGTTTCTTCGTTTAAGAAAAAAGATCTTAGCAATAATGTTGTTTCGAGCATCTACTTTCTATCAACTTTTTCGAAAATCCTGTGTATTGTAATATCATAAACTGAGAAAGAATATGATCTAGTGACATTAAAAATTAGATTGACTTAATCTATATAAAAAGCTAAAAAAACGTTTTTAAGTAGTTCGATGAAAACTAGTGTAATATTGCAATCGATTGGCGTAAAAACTCGTCGTCTCAACAGAAAAAAATTTATTTTTTAATAATTTCAAAAAAAAAACTAAACCAAGATCAAAAAAACACCCGTAGTTGAAGATAATAGATTCTAAACTTTTTTAATTGCTGTAATTTTATAGATGAGAACTTAAAACTCAAAAATATTAAAGTTATACTGTGTATAAGCTACGACGCAAAAAAAACATGATTAAGACTAAACAAACGTTATTTTAAAAACATAATAATATTTTGCACGTAGATGTAGTTCTTACGAATTTAATTTAATTATTAAAGATGTGGTATCTAATGTCAAATTTTTAAATAATAATTTATATTAGTACAAGAATATAAATAAAGATAGAAATCGTTAAGAACTACACAAGGGCGATATGGAACTCGATAATAGATAGAGTGTTTGAACTGATAAAATATTTTCAATCTAAAGAGGTTCAATCTTATAAGAATAAAATAAACTAGTTAAGTGTGGGTTAAGCGATTAGAATTCAATAAAAAAATGTTTAAACATACCTCAAACTGGTTATTCAACCTAGACTATGTAAAACTGTTTTCTAATCCAACACTCGATGAAATTCATTCTAATAATTTTTCTTGATGTTTATGATATAATGATAAAAAGATATAAAATTGTAACTCACTATTGTTCACTTACATGATTTTATATTAAAAGAAAAGAGGTTATTAAAATGTGATAAAAACTTAATAAGTGGTTAGAAACTCTTGGAGTTAATGACATTAAATATTATATTTCGAGAAATGTATTTGGCATTATCCCAATCTTACGGTATCAAGAAAATCAAAACTTTTTATGAAGACAAAATTTAATGATCTGCTGTAAAGAAGATTCTGTTTGTCGATGTTTCAGTGTTCAGAAATCAATACATAGTAATTTAAGAAGTAGTTTAGATCCACGTCTTGTTGATAAAATTTTGTGTATAAGATCAAATATAAAAATACAATATTATGTTAGGTTAACAGTAGAGAAAAATTCAGACGAGTTTAAAATTTGATAAATTTGAATAAATACTTAAGCTTTTATCTTTTTATTTTTCTTTATAATAAAACAACCTATTGCAATGACTATGCTCGTAACAGGTTCGTTAAAAAAATCCATGCCTTTGACCTGTTAAATATTAAAATGCTTGTACACACATACTCTCGTTTATCAGAATTAATTAAAGCCGGTATTATTGTTTTTTTGTTCTTAGAGTCAAAGCAAATTTCTTTTTTTAAGTTTTTAATCAACAATGAATAATATTTATAAAAGTAAAAAACATAAAAAATGTTTCTGTTTTATCAATTAGCTTTTTTATATATTAAAAAATTGTTCCGTTCAATCGCCTCGCTTTTTGTGTATTAAAAAACACGATGTTACTGGTCTTTTCTGGCTGTGGTAATTTTTCATATTCTCAGTCGAGTTTAAAAACATATATAGTGATATATAGAGAGACCTCGAATAAATGATAGTATAAGTTAATATACCCCTAAAATACGTGACTATAAATCTGTTTCAAATTTTCAATAAGTGATTAGAAAAATGTTTCATTTCTTAGACAAGTACAAAAAAGTCGTTGTTTTTTAAATAAGTCTTTAGAAAGTTATATTGTTATCAACTTTATTTGTCTTGTGAAGCAATGAGCTTGTTTATAAGTCTTTATTAAAAAACATTGCCATCGTTTTTTTACTTTTTCTCTAAAAAAGTTTCAATCACTGAATTTGCTTATTGTATCATAGATAAGCTTCTTTAAATAAGAACTGTGGTAACCGGAACATTTTAAAACACATGAAAATGTGTTCGAATATCTTTTTTTTAAAGATTTTTTTATATAAGTTTTAATAACACGATCCTTATGTTTATATTATCTACATCTAATTATACTCTACATTTTTCATTTACAAAATTAGTTTATGTATCATAGCAATCGCTTATGCCTTAGATAACGACAAAAGATATAACAACTGCTCAACATAAACACATATTTGCGTTTTTTTTCATTATGCACATTTATGAATAAGTTTTTATTAAAAGTGAAATCAGAGTAAATTTTATATCGAAAGCTGATGTAATAAAGTCTACAAACGCGTATTATGATAACCAACTCTTTCTTGGCAAAATTCCACCTGAGGAAAGAAGAGAGAATTAAAGTTATATGTTTTTTTAATAAAATTTTATTTAAACCAGTTGTTTTTTGACAATAAAAACGAAATTATCAACAAAGAGTTTCTTCAAAGAGCTTTTAAAGATTTAAAAAAAAACTCTTCGAGATAACTTTTTAGTTTTTTTTAATTTTTTTTGCTTTGATTTCACAAATTTTTTTAAATATGTCTACAAACACTCTATGTAGTGAATATTAATTGACTTATCATTAGGGTCTACAAAGTTTTTTAAAAGATTTGTTTTTTTATGTAGATAACCTTTATTTTTTATATTTAGATTAACGCGACAGAAATTTGCTATGATTAACGTGTCTAATTCAACATTTTTTGTAATTATTGAGTCTAAATTGATTATATCACAGTTTTTAGTTAAAGTCAAAAAAAAGTTTCTTTGACTTCCTTGAAGTCTTTCTACAGATCACATATTTTTTAACACACGCACCTTGTGGTTCTTTCTTGAGCTCAGACACGTTTCATCAAACTCGACACACTCCCCAATATTCCCAATTTTTTTATTTTTTCTACCGAAAATAATTTTTCGAATTATCTAAGTACTCGATTAATTGATTTATATCGGATGTTATATTCATGTTTTATTCGTTTGATAGTCGTCTCTTGACACCATTCGTAAAAAATGTTACTATATCTTTTAAAGATAAATTAATACCTTCCAAAAACGAACAATAACTAATTTATCTTTTATACTTTTTACATTTATATGTTCAACAAGCCTAAATAAAATCGTCTTCTCGGTGATGTATTGCTAAGACCATTTTTTTCTACTATTTTTACAATTATATGATTTTTTGATTAGAGCTACATCAATGCAAAATGAAACTGGGCCGACATGATTTTTCAACTTCTCATAGAGTGATTGTCTAGTTTTCGTGTTTTTTTTGTTTCAATTATATTTTAACGCTTCCCCATCCTCTAAGTGTATTTTTGCTAAAAATACTAATTATTTGTGAAGAAATAACAGAGAGTTGCAACTATAGTACAATTTGTGTTTTAATAAATGATATGCTTAAATAATTTTTAAAACAAAAACACAATTTTAACAAATTTTTAACTTATGTTCTATGCTACATGAAGATGATTAGTAATAATCTGTAAAAACTTTTGTCATAATTTAAATCGCGTTTTTTCTAACATCTATCTGCTTTATAATTGCGCAATGCAGATAAGAAATTCTTTTACGAATGTTCATTTTTTAATTTTCTCAATTAAAATTTTGATTCTGAAAAATAACACTAGCGATAGTTTATTTAAACGCAAACCGGCATGATAGCAACTTCACTACTAATAAAATGGGACACTTGGTTAAAAGCGGTATTGTTTAATAGTGAAAACTTCGAATCTGTCATAAAAATCATTTTAGAGCCCGAAAATGAGTTGGCTTTTGATATCCTGAGTAAAGAAAGCTTTTGATTTACATGAACTTAAAAGCGAGCTATTCATTATCGTTCTTAATTATTGAAAACATTAGAATATATTGAAAAAGTATAAAAGTGGGCTTGTCAATATGTAAAGTATTTAATGTGTTTAAGAAATTTCATGTGAAATACAAACATATATTAACAAAACAATTGGACAGACAGATTTAACAACTTCAATAGTTCAAACAAATGCCAGTGTGTCTTATAGCACACTTCATTTTATAACAACCCTGCGACAAAAGTTTTTTTCGAAAGAAGTTTTTTATGCTTCAAATATTATTGACGAAAAAAAGATATGTTTTTTTAAAATGAAAAACTTTAAAAGACATATGTTTATATATTTTAATAAAGATTTGTAGTATATTTGGAATTTTTATGTATTTTTCGTTTATTAAAACCTAGTAGTTTTTTACAAAAGCATCTATATTCACAATTTGTAAGTTTTTAGTGTTTATACAAGAACTTATTTGAAAGTTTTAAGAACTTCTATAAACACTTATTTTAGATTTCTTTAGTTATGATTAGATTTAGGTAATGCTGTTTTTTTGTTATAAATGACATTTTTTACTATTTTTCAACAAAAAACCTTACGGAGAGCTTTTAGCTTTTTAAATCTGTAATCTATGATAAATAAGACAATGACAAACATTTCCAACTATTGGAGCTTTTTTATATTAAAACAGATACGTGAAACAAACGGTCCTAATAATTTTTCTTTTTACCTATGATTTTTTGTTTTAAAATACAATTCATATTGCTCGCAAGGCTACAGTGACATGTAGTGTGGCTATTGTAGAAACGGAAGTCAATTTCTTACGAAAAATAGTTGTTGTTCTCTTTTATTTTGAGATAAATTTGAATATTTTTGAGTTATTTAATACAATTATTTTGAGTTTTCTTTTATTTGTTTGCTTTAAAAAATTCTAGATTACAAGCATTCTATAAGTATATAGGCACTTTCATGTAAATATTAAATTTTTAAACATATCAAGCATAAGACTGTAGACTTTATACTGACACACCTCTGTTTGATCTGATTATATCAAAAATTATAATTCTTTAGTTTAAAAAAATGAACATATCAGAAAATAAACATGTATTTTTAAGAATCTAAATTATTGATACAAAACAAAAATTAGAAAACCGCTGAATATACAGTTTCTTAAAAAAAAAAATTTTTTTATTGGAAGTCTTTTTTTTTAATTGATTTTTTTGTGTTATTTAAAGTTTATCTTTATTAACCAACTTTGTTTCTCTAGAGTAGACTGTTTTCTTTAGTTGAATGTTTTTTATATCTAAAAGAAATCTTTTATAACAAAAAAATTATTATTAAATAATAAAAAAGTTGAAGTGGTTAGAAAAACTTCATTAATTATGAAAATATATATTGATATGTGATTTTTGATGACTCTTTTGCTTAAAAGCACTCTCATCTTATAAAATAAATTATGTCCAATATTTGTATAAAATTTTTTTTAATTTTTTCAAAAATTCATTTCATAGTAAAATTCATAAAAAAAGAAAGTTCTAAAATTATTTATTTAATTGTTAATACAAAAACAAGATTATCATAATTAAACAGAAAGCTATATTTTAATTTTTCTTGTGTGAATGACGTCTTTCATAAATCAAATAACATTGTAAAGCATCAGGATACAAAGAAACACAAGATCAACATAAAGCCGATCGACACAATGAAAACGAAAAAACAATTATTTCTAAAAGCTAAAGACGATATATTTTTAGCCATGATGCTTTCGTTCTTTTTATCTTTAGATATTCTTTTATACAGGCTGAATAATCATGAAATGATAAATTTATTTAAGTACATTAGGTTTGGCTGCCTGAGTGAAAGAACAGCTATAATGCATGTGAAAATTGAATCAAAAAAAAACTTTTTTAAAAAAAGTGTGGCGCTTTTGTAAATTAAAAGATATTTTTAATATTTGATGAGATACAAATAAACAATGAAAAATACTTCAATATATTGTGTGGTTTACTATTGAATCCAAGTATCATATATTGTATAAAAACTATATAGCTGAGCGGCGAGGCTAATTAATCATTGTAGAAGCAATGTTTTTTGTAACATTTAGAAAAAGTGATATTTTACTTGATAATGTATCAATGTTGATTTCAGACAGTGCTTTTATATGGTTTAAAGTGTTCGTAAATTGAAATTATATTATAAAAAAAGATTCGTATTACATGTTTGGCCCATTGGTTTATATTTGTTATATGAATATAAAAATCCTTTGTAAAAATGTAGATTTGTTAATAGCGCGTGTTCAAAGTTTAACTTGTAAAAACAAGTCTCATTAAAAGATGTTCAGGAATATTAACAACACCGAGTGTTATAGTAATTAGATGATCAGCCTGTTCGCGGCGGCTTTGTTTTGCGCAGATAATCTTATATCAATTAAAGGGGAGATCTTGTTTTGATAATACTGGACGAATGTCTTTTAGTGAAAAAAATAAATGTTGTCGTTTTAAACAATAGTTTATATTCAGAATTGGTTTCAATAAAAGAATGTTACGAAAGCTCGTACCATTATTGAATAAATAAAAAGAAGTTGGTTTGTTTATTTACGAAGCTCTTAACAACTCCAGGGCTTTCAATTTTCTTTTATTCTTGTGTGAATAATAAATTATATGACAATCGCTTAATTGTTAAGTAGTGTTCCAAGTTTATAGCAAATCAAAACAAACAAATATTTTTTCGGAATTCTTTCTTTTAAGATCTTGTCATCCACTTCGATTTACTTTGAGATTTTTTTTCAATGCTGCGTAAACTGTTGCTAAAGATAAAAATCTTAAAAAAAATACATTTAAATATTGCTCAGATGAACTTTTTTTTTTGGACTCTAAATAACAAAGACGAAAGCTGATAACCGTGTTGATAAATGATAATCTGAATCTACTAATGATTATTTGCTTGTTAGAAAAATATTTGTGTCTCTTTTTAATGTAATTGCTTATTTTCTGTTATAAACACATCTTCTGCTTTTTTTGTTTTTATGCTATCTTTGCTTTTGTATTATAAAATCTGATTTCTGTTTTTTGTTATAAATAATATTTTTAATAGTCATAAATGCTATTTTATTTTTACTTACTTATGATATACTAAGATTCTATCTAAAAATTGTTTATACAAAGGATAAAAAACTGATTATTTGTTTTTGACGTGAGTATACACTAAAAAAATAAAACTAATACAATCTTAATTAAAAACATTCTATTATAAAAAAATTTAGTAAGCACAAGTTTTTTTAAAAAATGTGATCTTTTAAATGTGTTTCTAAAAAAAATTTAAGATTTGGAGAAAAAACGAAAACTAATTAAAAACGTAAAAAAAATTTTTTTTTTACAAAACTGTTAGTTTATTCTATAATAATAATGTACAAAAAACCACGTGCTATTAGTGAAAAAAAATTGAAACATAAAATATCTCACGATTAAAAGGTTTACAAACGGAAAATATGACATAAACAGGGTATTTCGGGCATCACTATTTAAAATTTTATTAAAAACGGGCACGATCACGATAAAATAGAAAAAAAGCAATTCGCGCCGAAAAACAAAGTCTACGGTTCAAGATACACATAATTTTTTCAAATTAAAAGGGGAGAGCAATTTATTAAGTTCAGAAGAACTTGTGAAAAAATACAATAAATATTTAAAGTAAGTGTTACGGCCTATTTGTCATGGATTATTTAAAAACCGCTGATATTATTTAGGGAAATTGGTCTTAAATCAAAACTTACTCAGGTTAAGAAAAATAGACGATGGTATGTTTGTAAACAACAGTCATCCAAAAACTGTTGTTACTGGAGCGCCGTAATATCTTCTGATGCGACCAAATCCAAGCTTAAAAACTCAGGCAAATAAGCTTTTCTTTGGAAAAAAGTTCATGAGCGATCTGAGGAAAAAATATTAATAAAGCATTAAATTTAAGGACGGCAGTTTTAAGTTTTGTAGATGTTTTTTTTATATATGATGTTGATTATCTCAAAGTAATTGAAGAAACCATAAACCGGTATGCTTATTTTAATGTTTTGAGATTTAAACTAATTGATCCGACAAAAAAAAACAATTTAAACCCATTTAAATTTCAACATAAAAATTTTTCTAAGCATACTTCGGCTCTATACAGAGAAATGTTTGTGCGAAAGAACATAAATGTATAAGATCGACTCTCCAAAAGCCTAGTTTTAAACTTCAGAGAAAACATATGGACTTTTATAAAGCAAAAATTACAGGTTAAAAACATTTCAAAAAAAGTGACTTGATAGCTTATATGTTCGTTTTGTGGTAAAACATACTAACTGAATTGTGTGAAGAAATTCGTAAAATCAGTGTTCGATTGAATAAATTAAGTTTTACTGGCAGACGTTGAGTATTCTGATTTTAAATTTGTTGATCTATTTTTTCAATCCGACAAAAAACTTTTTATTAAAAAGCACCTAAAATACTAATGTTTTTAAAAAAAACTTTGTTTTATATACGCTGTTTCTTTATAAAAGACTAGCTTCAACAGTGTTTTGTTGGTTTTAACTTTTCTAGTGTATATTAAATCTCGAAAAAAACAAAAGAACGGTTTTTTTTTTGCGTACACTGAATATCTTTTTGTAACTTGTATAATTTTAAGCTATAATCAAAAAAAAAATATATTTAAATGAATTTATATATAGCTCAACTTTAGACTTAGATGTTAACAAGCTTTCGTTTTTTAGCTCAGAGAGAATTTCTTTTATGTTATAAAAATTGGTGCTGTACAAGTATGCACCTCTAAATAAATACGCTTTCTTGTCAAATACCGGAAGTGAAAACAAGGTTCTATATTCTATAAGAGTTATATTTGCTTTATTCTCGTGGGTCTATTCTTAAGCGTTCAATTTGAAAAATCGACTTCACTAATAGAGTTTTTTTTATTCATAACCACGCAATATATGAGCAATACAAAAAATGTAAATTATGTTGAGGTATTTTTTGACTCGCTAATTTCATAAATGAAGACGCAACAAAAATAATTTTTTTATTTCACTTTTTTTTATCTAAAAACACTTAAAAACAACATCTACAGCTACATAAGCTGTAACTACATTACATATATTCTATATTTCATTACAATATTTGAAAACTTGAAGCTGATATTAATCAGTTCTCTAAATATTATGTTAATGTGTTTTTCTTAATTAAACTGAATTTCATGATTATTTCAATAAAGATCTTTTAATTTATTAATATTTTCAGCTTTTTTATTTACTTGGAATAATTTGAAACTATCGATTTTTTATTGTGGTTTTAGTTGGACAATATTATTTAAAAAACTAAGTTTTTATTGAAAACACTCGAATAATTATTTTTATGAAACAGGTTTTTCTTTTTAAAAAAGCCACGTTTAATGTATCCGCGTGCCCCATTTTTAAAAACGTGAGACATTTTGAACAGGTCTCGGTTTTTTTTGTCTTCTCAAATGAAGGTTTGTTGTAAAATATTGAATAACACAGAATTTTGTTGCATGCAGCGTTTAACATAGACAACGAACAAAGTATTTTATTTTTATATAGTATATTAACTATTAAAAAAACATGTCTTTTTAATATTTTTAAATAGTAAGAAAAAAAAAGTCAAAAAAAAACATTACATTTATAGTTATACTGTAGAAGACCGACTGTGTTAAAATAAAACTGTTGGCTCCAATTAAAGTAACTTGATTGTTAAGTTTATTGTACGAATGTTTGTAAAATGTTGTAAAAAAAATATTATTACAACTCTTGATTTATATGCTTTTTTCCACTGACATTTTTTTAGACGTATGATGATATGTTTTTTTATGACAACATATAGTGCCTTGTTTTTTATGACACATATGAAATTATATTTTTTTAAGGGCAAATAAGAGTTTAAAATAAATGTTTTTTTTCTTTTTTCGAAGTTGTTTTAGTTGTTTAAATTTAATATGTAATTAAAAAATATTTTTAATTAAACTTTACTTGAAGATATAAAAACACAGTTTTCAGAAAGAATTGATAAAATTTAGTATAAATTCATTTTTACAAATGTTTTTTATAATCGCACATAAATATATTCGATTATAAAAAAATGATTGTAATAAGTGTTTATAGTAAACAAGTTGTTATAAGTTGTTTAATTTTCAACTGACGAATGGTAAATTTTATGATATTAAGTAAAATTAAAGATAAGTTAATAAAAGTTGTGATAAAATATAAAATTTTCTTAACATAATGATGAAACCTTAGTTTAGACAAAAATATTTCGTAAAATGACAAATTATTTAACAATAGTTGTGTCGGTTGTTTATCTAAGAGTAAAATAAATGTATTGGTTATTTCAACACAGGCTTTTAAATTATCTATATGTGACGTTATGAACGGTATCAAATTTTCATTTGTTTTATATTAAATTTTGATCAAAAAAAACATTTTCTATACAATTAATATAAAACAAATAGAAAACTGGTATTCTTCATAACGCTACTCTATGCAACAGAGCCTCAACTCGCCAGGTATTTTTGTTATTCTAAAAATTTTTTATTAAAAAATCTTAAAAACATATTGCAAAAAAATTACAAATAAATAAAGCAACTGAACTTTAATAAAATTAATAAAACGAATTCGATATCATGCCACACTATTATCTAGAGAGTCAGATACAAAGCCAATTGCTAATTTTTTGAAGTGATGTTTTATATCTTTTAATACACTATGATAGATAAAAAATTAGAGATGTTAACAGAGAAAATGTCCTGCTCTTTTTTTTTGTTAAATAACACTATTAAGAATCAGAATGAACACACACATGTATCAATTAAATCAAAAATATAAAAGTTTCTGTAATATTAAAAGAGAAAGCAATGGTCTTTAAAGAACGTTTAAAAAATATTATAGCAAATATAGCAAGTAAAACAGACAAAAATACAAATATAATAATTACAATCTTCTAGTCCCAAGTAAACTCTATAGTAAAAAAGAAGTAAATGTATTTAGATGATTTTAAAATAGTAAATTCTGCTAACTTACCTTTTCTTAAGAGAATTTTAAGATTAGATGTGTTATAGATAGAATCGCGAAAAAAAAACGATATATCGTTTATGTGATTGATTTTTTAAAAAACAAACTCGAAAAATCAAGTGTTTGACTTATAGATGAGACTTTTTATAGCTCACCTAAGTCTTTCTATCGACTACTCACAACACAGGCTTTTTATTTAAAAAAACTTACTATTTGTTTATGTTTTAGCTGATTCAAAAATAGAAATACCGTATAGAAGAATATTAATATAATACTGTTGAAATTCTAACGTCAACACTCGAAATAATTATTATTGATTTTTAAAAAAGCTTTTTTAATGGTTTATTTTTTTACTCAGACGCAAAAATGTCAGAACGTTTTAAATTTCTAACAATCCCCCTGGGGAAGAATTCAGACACTAGAATTGTCGGCCTGATATATGTAGATATAATCTTTTGGAAATCTTTTTCGGTTATATTTCGACTTCGCTTTTGTTCCAAGAGTGATCATAAAAAAAATCTTTAAAAAAATATTAACTAAACAATATAACATGGATGAAACTACCAGAATTATGTTTGGAAAGGTTTAAAAAGTATTTCGAAAACGCTTACTTGAAGAACGAAAAACTTTTGCAAAATAATTGTAAACTTTTATTTAAACACTGTTTTTGGTCTGTGTATGAAAATATTTAGAAAAACATTACCAAGACTACTTACAATATAGAGAATGACACACAAGTTTAAAGTATAACAGTTACGCTGTTTATTACAATTTTGTAAAGTTTTTCGAAATAATACAAATTAAAAAAAATGTCTGGGGCAATTTTAATAAAATATTCTGTCAGAGACGTCTCGTTTACAAATAGAGATTGGCAAAAAAAAGATAAAACTAAAAATTCTTATCGCAATTATAATATTTTTTATGAAAAACGAAGAGTTTATGTCCGAAAACTGATTATAGCATTTCTACTTAATTAAAATCCTTTTTTATTTAATTAAAATTCATTTCTATCTAATTAAAATCCGTTTCTATCTAATTAAAATCTATTTCTATTTAATTTAAATCTATTTCTATCTAATTAAAATTCATTTTCATTTAATTAAAATCCATTCACATATTCTTCTAAAAATCTCATTAAACTAAAATTGTTGTTGATTTTTTAAGAAAGTAAAAACTACGTGAGTTTGATGGCGTAAAAATTGCGCTTGCTTTTTGATACGTAGATATATAATAAAGTCCAAAAAATAAGATTACGAATCCACTTCCAGCTTAAAGCCAAGAAAACACTCTGCGTCGACAGAGATCGTCGCTTTCGCTTCAGAAAAAGAGAGAATAGTAAATCTATTTTTATTCGATCACGACATCAATTCTATTGCTTCAATAACTGGTTTGAAATATAGAAGTATTTAAACCGATATAAAAAATATAGAGTAAATCTAGATGTTTCGATTAGTCCACGTGAAAGAAGACCAGGTGGCAGAGTATTGACAAACGAAATTGCAGAGTTCGTCGAAAATGAAATTCGAACAAACTGCACTGTTACCCTGAAGACAATACAGGAAAACATTCATGCAGAATTTTCGATTACATTGTGTCTTGAAACGATACGGAAATGTCTCTTGGACATTTCAATCACGCTAAAAAGACTAAACTGAACAAAAGAAGCCGTAAATGCTCCTAGAAGTAATGAGTTGCGAAAAAAGTACGCGAACTACTTTTTAAACGACCTTACAATTGAAGATAAATACATAATATCCATTGACGAAAGCTCTTTTAATCTGTCCACGAGACGTAACTATGTGAGATCCAGGACAGGTACGAGAGCAATCGCAGTTGTACCAACAAACAGGGGGAGAAAACTGTCGCTAATCAGCGCGATAAATAAAGAAAAAGTTTTATATAGTGTCGTTATCGAAGATGGAACAAGGACTCAGGGTTTTAAACAGCTCCCTTTTGGTCCTTTGCCCGTCCTTTTAGATCAATAATTTAACGAGCAGTGTGTTTTGTTTTATGACAATGCCTCTATTCATCATGCGCGTGAAATAGAGAATTTTGTTGAAGAAAATGGTTTGAAACGACTGTTTGAGTCCATATTCTTATATGCTCAATTCCATCAAATTTTATTTTGGAAAAGTTAAGACAATTGTGAGAAATCATGTTTTGGCGAGTGACAACAAATCATTCGCAGAAAATATCGTCGAAGCCATGAATCAAACAACACAAGCATATACGATAGGATATTTCACTTTAATCAGGAGAAATTGTAGTAAAGCACTAGATATGAGGGACTTTGATTAAATCTTATTTTTTTCATTTTTTCATTTTTATATAATTACCTGACGTTTATATAAACGATGTTTCAAAAAACTGGTACAATTATGTTTATACTATATTTGCTTCACGTTGTCTAGAATTTATTTTCTGTCTATATCACAGTTCATTTTCGATATATACCTTTTCCTCTAATTCTAATATGGTTTTTTTGGAAGGAATTACTTAAATAGCAATGATTTTTAATTAAATAGAAACGAATTTTAATTAAATAGAAATGGTTTTTAATTAAATAGAAATGCTATAATTAAAATTTTTTGCATAACAAAAATCCCCGGCGAGCTGGGGCCATTTTTATTTTTGACAGGTTAGACTCAACTCGCCGAGAACGGATTTAGACCTATTAGAGACATCTATATTTAAATACAAAATAGTTTTTTATTACAGGGTTATGTATAAATATAAATAAAAGCATCTATAAATATAAAATAGTTAAGTATGAAAATAAATAAAAAAACAGATGTACATAAGATTAAATATAAATACTATTAGAATTAAATAGTAGCATTTATGATTATTAACAACACGTAAATAAATTAAAACTCTGTTTTACTACTAAACGACGATTTAAATTAACTTTTTATGAGACATCAGAAGAAATATTTTTCAATAGTTTTTAAAAAGCTTTTATAATAAAATTTAAATTAAGTATGTTTTAAAAAGATGTTTTTTAACACATTTTAAATAAACATCAATTAAATAAATTTTTATCGACACAATGCTTTTTCAAGAAAACATTTATACTTCTAAACCGCAGACTGGAAACTACATCACTATTAGTTAAAGTTTTAAATGTATTTTCTTGAGCGCTTTTCTTGTTATCGAACTCGACATTAACGATAGTAGATTGAATTAAAAAAACTGAAATACTTTTTAATAGATTTAACTGTAGCGAATATTATTTGGTGAACATGTATGCGAAATTTCTTTGCGCTATCAAGTCGATCACATTTTTTTAATGCTGAAATCGTCAGTTATTCATATATAAAATATTATTTTGGTGTGCAGAGTAATGTGTAACAAGATTTGAGTTAATAAAACCTATAAACTAATCATTAGCCAAAGAACCGTCTTTAATTTTATAAGAAATCTCATCAAGTTTTTTTATTTTACAATACAACATATATTTGTTTCTCTGTTAGCTTTAACGAGTTTGAAACTTTTTGAATTTTTCGGTGAATAACCATAATTTCGAACCTGATGTAGATCACATCAGTTTCGTCTAGTAACATAAAAACATTGTCACTTATATACTCTAGTCTGGAGCGTATATTTGTCTAGCTTTAGTGTTTCTAGGCCTGTTGCGTTCTTTTGGAACTCTGACAAGTCTTTTTCTTGTATGGTTCTTTTGTTCTAATAGTATCAAAAAAAAGCTCTGTCTTTTTGAAACACCTTCAGCTCTCAGATCGTTTACTAACTTTTTCTGTATATGTGAGAGTGCTCTTAATAAGATCTGATATCTTTTATACTTATAGTTTCATCTGAATTTCTTTTTCTGTCATTTTGTACAGACAAAATGTCCCCACATAGACTTATTGACACTTGTTTTCTGAATAATATCATAAACAGTGCTAAGCGAAACATCTACGTTCTTGGAATTTTCTTTTTGACAGAGATTTAGCTTTATCGCTCTCGTATTCCCCCAGATTTTTTTGTTTTTTATACCTGTTTGAATTGTTTTGTATATAGCATTATCGTTTATTGTTAGGTCAAAATTTGTGCTTATTAAAAATAAATTTTTTGTGTTTTATTATTCCAGTTTATCTTGAAAATGAAGTTTTGTAATATTAGCTTTTTCTGATTTTTTATTTAAATTTTTTATTTATTTAGATAGAATATTTACTTATGTCTGTATCAAGCAAATATATCTTCATTTTTATTTATATTTGTTTTTATTGAAAAATTATTTAAACCTGTCTACATGTTTTTATCTAGATTTATGCAACCATGCAAAGACATTGGTTTTATATTACAGAGTTTTCCAGGGTATTTTCCTATCGTGGCAGGCTGTTTTCCCATCGTGGAAGGTTATTTTCCCACCGTGACAGGTTATTTTCTTACCGTGGCAGGTTATTTTCCTATCGTGGCAGGTTATTTTCCCATCACTGTATTTTATTTTTTATTTTAATTTTATATAGTAAAAAAAGCTCATAGTAAATAATCAAATAACAGATAAAGATATAAGAAGAATCATAGATTCTTACAACAACGGCAACAGTATCACATCAATTGCTACAATAATGACTTTTAATAGAAGTACTGTACAGAAGATAATTAAACGGTATATTGATACGGGTCAAATAAACAAATTGAAAAGAACTGTTTTTGTTCCAAAAAAATTAACAAATGAACATATCAACAGAATAAAATCTTGGTTAGATTCTGATTGTTCTTTAAGTTTAAAAGAAATTGTAAACCGTTGTGCTTTTGAACTAGATGTTATGACTTCGATATCTAGTGTTAACAGAGCTATTGTAGGTTTTGCTTATTCTTTAAAAAGGATTCATACAATACCCGAACGGAGAAATTGTCCTGAAAACATAGAGTTGCTTATCTATACGCACAAATGTTTGTAGAGCTCCAGGGTAAGATATCGAAAAACAAGTTTGTTTTTATTGACGAAGTGGGTTTTTCTGTTTCTATGAAAACATTAAGTAACCGATCTGTAGTTGGAACACCTGCTGTTTTACAGGTTCCTGCTTTACGGTCAGCAATATTTCTATTTGCTGTGACATTTATCGGGGAGGTGCCCTCCATTATGAAACCTCTTTAACTGCTTCCAATTCTGTCAAATACTGCACGGTCCTTGATAAATTTTTTATTGTGTTACGCAACAGGGGCATGGAAGATTCCGTTTTAATAATGGATAATGCTTCGATTCATAAAACCAACAAGTCAAAAGTTTATTGGGGCTTTCGGGATTTGTTTTTTTATATCCCCCGCCTTACTCTTCTTTTTTAAACCCTATAGAAAACATGTTTTCGAAATGAAAAGAACATGTAAAAAGGGTAAATCCGATAAATGAAGTTGATCTTTTTAATTTGATATTCTTTGAGCAACTCTAATTTCAGGTACAGATACAGATGGGTATTATATGAACATGATTAGATATATCGTAAGAAGTTTAAATAGGGAAGTTATAGTTGATTAAACGCTTTTTCAAGAAAAATTTTTATTTTATTACAAATAGGAAAATAACCTGCTACGATAGAAAAATAACCTGCCACGATGGGAAAATAACCTGGAAAACTCTGTATCTGAACCTGTTTCAGGATTATTAATCAATTCATTTTAAAAATCTTTTTTATTTTACTAAATTAGCCTATTTTTTTAATTATTTTGATTTTTGACACGTATAAACGCAACTTTACGTTAATAAATTAATGTCAATTATAATGTTATTAAGTAAAAATTAACTTTTTTTTGATTAATATTTTATGTGTAGATCTCATTTTTATTTATAACTATTCTTACGCTGAGCGAAAAGTTTCGTCTAATCACTTTTTGTCATTTTTTCAACTGCTTCTTTTTTATTGATTTTAGTTTTTCATTCGGTTTCGGGCGCTTTTACGAATCAACATGTGTGTTTACGCTCTTTTAAAGAGAAAATGTGAATTTTATATAATTACGTCACGCGCGAAGCTCGCGATATATGCCAAATCCACAATAAAAACGAATACTTTTCTTAAAATTAATATTAGAACACTGTCGAATTTAAATTGCGTAGTTATTAATCGTTTTTGTTAGTCGTTTTTTAGTGTGGTTTGTTGGTTGTTTTTTAATTGCATCTTTTTAAATATATTTTTTGGCAAAAATTGCTTATAGCCCCCCTCCCCCTTTTTTTTAATATAAATAAAAACAGACCATGTATTCTGGCATACAAATATATGAGAAATTGAGTTCTGCTAGCGCGGTGTTTTCATATTTAGCTTCTTCTGGCATTTTGAAGGATAATTTGAGGTGTAGTGGTTGTCGAAAGACGATGTGGTTGAAGTCCGTGAAGAGAGGGGATGGTGTTATTTGGCGATGTTGTTCGCTTATATGCAATAATAGAGAAGTTTCTGTTATAAAAGATTTTGTTTTTTTTAATATAAAAATTCCTTTGAAAATAATCTTTTTAGTTATTTATGAATGGTCTTTAAATTCGCGAATTAAAGATATTAAAACAAGATTGGGTGTTGGTTATAAGGCTATTAACTCAGTTTTAATCGAAATAAGAAAAAAAATAATAAAGCTTAAATTTGAAAAAATTGGTGGGCTCAAATGTATAATTGAAATAGACGAAAACGCAGTTACAAAACTCAAGTTTGAACGGGGGCGTCGTGTTTCTACTTTGTTGTGTGTAGGAGGTGTTTGTAGGGTACACAAATCCATTTTCTTCGAATTAACGAAGAAAAGGGATAAGAAAATCGTAGAACGATATTGGATAGACATATAAATTCACAATCACACTTCATTACTGATGAATGGCGTAAATATTGGGGGTTAAATCAAGGTTTTGAAAGTCACAAAACTATATGTCATAAAAAGTATTTTGTGGATCTCAAAGACCATTCTATCCATACCCAAAACATAGAATGCATGTGGAAACATCTGAAAAAATATGTTAAAGGGTTTGGAAGTAATATAAAAAAGAACCTTGAAGTTCTTATTTTAGAGTATAAATTTAA
>SBJP01000180.1:4733-23028 GCA_014805705.1 Cucumispora dikerogammari | reverse complement strand
GATGGAAATTTTCGGAAAAGTAAAGTTTAGTATTTAAAAAATATTGTTTTTATTGTATATATTTTTGGCGAAAAAACGGATGTAATTTTTGGCGAAAAAACGGTTATCGGAATACAACACAACCGTCCTCAGTTCCCACAAAAAGACAGCCAAAGAAATAATGTTTGAAAAAAAATGTTACAATACAGCATCCGAATATGCTTTATTAAAAAAAGACCTTTCCTATTTAAACTAAAATTCTCAATCTCTATCAAACGAAATATATGAAAACAGAAGTAAATATATTAACAGAATGGTGATCAGAGCAAAAAATCACTCCTCGGGGTAAAAATTTAAACTCAGAGACAATGTTTTGTTAAAAATAGAATTCGACACCAACCAGAAAACTACAAACAGAGGAGTGACGCAAATCATAGAAAGATGGTATATAAAATAGAACAAATAGAAATAACGATAAAATTACAATACCAAACGGGACAGTAACAAAAACTGTCAATTCTTCACGACTAACACTTTTTTTTAAAAAAAGTATATTTTCCTTTCAAAATGTTTCTTATATTCCGAATCCTACATCTTATATATCTCGCAGGTTCTTCAGATATGCACTTCGAAAGAACAAAATAGCACATCAAAGAAAAGAAAAATTATCATATAAAACTTTAATTGAAATAAACCTTGCTTATATAAAATAACAAGAACTCTCAAAAAACATATAAACTTTATAAAAGATAATAATACGATCAACAACAAATACATGATAATAGTAGTTCTTACTTATATCTCAAAAATAAAAAATAAAAAAATTTTAAAAAATTTATAGCATAATGTTTGTTAAAAAGAAAAAAAATTTAAAGAAAAGTCTAAAAAAATTGAAATAATTATAAGAAAAAATTTTAAAAAAAGGTTTGAAAAAATTGTTTGAAAAAATATAAAAAATTTTAAAAAATCGTTTGAAAAAATATGAAAAAGTTTAAAAAATTGTTTGAAAAGATATAAAAAGTTTTAAAAAATTGTTTGAAAAGATATAAAAAGGTTTAAAAAATCGTTTGAAAAAATATAAAAAATTTTAAAAAATCTTTTAAAAATATAAAAAGTTTTAAAATATTGTTTGAAAAAGTATAAAAAAGTTTTAAAAAATTGTTTAAAAAATATAAAAAGTTTTAAAAAATCGTTTGCAAAAATATAAAAAGTTTTAAAAAATCGTTTGCAAAAATATAAAAAGTTTTAAAATATTGTTTGAAAAATTATAAAAAAGTTTTAAAAAATTGTTTAAAAAAATATAAAAAGTTTTAAAAAATTGTTTGAAAAAATACAAAATTTAAAAAAAAAGTTTGAAAAAAATGAAAAAATTTAAAAAAAAAGTTTGAAAAAAATGAAAAAATTTAAAAAAGGTTTTAAAAAAAATAAAACTTTTTTAAAGAAAGATTTGAAAAATAATAAAAGTTTTAAAAAATTGTCTGATAATTGAAAAAATCTAGACTCTTATTGCAGTAATTAAACAAAAAACATAAATTCTATGCGCTTAGACAACAATCAAGCAATATAAACCTTCTTTTAACATAATAAAATAAAGAAACACAACTAAAATCCCATATATCCCCTCAACACTAAAACATTCCCCCTTACGCGAACAACGAACGATCTCTCACAACCAACAAACTCAAATGCCCACACAATCACTTCGCTCGTTGCCCCTGGCCACACGCCACAGCCACCCGCCTACGCCACAGACACCCCACCTACTCTATCGAGGTAAAGGGAAGTCTATGGCGTGGGAAGATGGCTGTGGACTGTGACAATTATTAATGTGAGCTAAGTAATTATCACCAAAAGTGAAACTGATAAATTAATCAGATCAGTTGCATATAAAAGTGAAAATATATTTTGATTAAACATGTCTTTCAAGTTTTTTTTTAATGTTGAGAACAACCCAAGTAACTGCAGCGAGTGATATCCCAACCAAAAGACAATAAAGCCCTTAACGATCGAGCTTTACCTGTGAGAGAATTACAATAGAACAAAAATTTTTAAAAAAAAGATACATCTATTGCATAATTATTCGCAAACTAGAGAAACGAGCAAAAACTCATTGCAAACATGAATGAAAAAAAAGCTTAAAATAAGGTTATTTTTACTAGTAGAAGATTCGATTTTTAACACTCTAAAAGATCGCGAGAAATACAACACTATTGCAAAGCGAGATGACAGGGACATTCAGGAGTGGTACTTTGAATTAGATGACAAAGGGGAGCTTCCTAAAGACTATCTAACTGTTTAAAAAAATGTTAATAAGAAGATGTTCAAACCTTGGTTTAATGAACATCAATAAATACGTTGAAGAACCATAGGCATCGTATATTGATAAACTACAGAGAGAAGCGCAGTTCAACGATATCGAAAGCTAGGGGGTGTTTAGAAAACTCAGAATAATATCGGCGCTAACAGAACTTCAAATCTTTTCTATTTGTCAAACATCACAATTGATCAATTGAAAGAATCATAAGAGACTGAGAAATACTGTACAAGAAAAAGAAAAACAATGGAACCTTTAACAAAAAGGTACAGAGGAGACATGCGAGCGATAATAAAAACGTACAATGCTATAAATGCGAGTTATGGGAACCTTGTGCAGATAAATGCAACTCAGAGAAGTGAGGCATTAAGGATGGGCGCAAGAGTGACAGAGACAATAACATGGCCCTTTATAAAGAACCATAAAGCGTAGATAATGTTGAAGTTAGAATAAACGGTTTCAAATATATGTGTATTTTTGATTCGGCATCTACACTAAATATTGTATCAAAGAGTTTTACCGAAACAATAAACGCCAAAAGAACAGAGATTCATCCACCGCAGCGAATAGTGGTAATAAACGGGAGAGAGTTCCTGTCTAGAGCAACAGTATATTAGATGTAGAGTATAAAGGAGTTTCGTTTGAAGGAATTTTCCACGTTATAGGGAACAACATCACAAAAATACTATTAAGGAAGAAGTTAGTAGACGAATTAAAGTCTGAAAATAAGTTTCTTTTTTGACTGTAAAATACCAACACCAGATGGACAAATAGATAGTTGGTCCCGACCCATACGGAGATTAGGTGATAAAAGGAAATTTCAAAAACTTGTAAAAAAACCTAGAGGAAAGGGACATAATAGGAAAAAGTCGATTACTGTGGTTAAAACCAGTGGCCCTCACAAAAAAGAAGTCGAGTGATTTGAGATTTTGTGTGGATTTAAAGAAAGTTAATGAATTGATAAGACTTGATAGTTTTGTCCTTCTACTTATACAAGAGATTATACGGAGCTTACACGGAAAAAGTCACTTTTTCATACTCGATCTAAAAGATGAACATTTTCAGGTTCCAATACACGCACCGGAAAGAGAGAAAACAATTTTTATGATGGAAGAGGACGACTCATGTAGTTTTGTAAAATGCCACTGGGATATAAAAGTTCCCCTGTCATTTTCCAAAGAGGAATGACGATTATATTAAAGGTGTTTCTATATAGGAAATGTGTAGTATATATAAACGATATATTGGTATATGAGAATTCGAAACGAGAGCACGATAGGAATCTAGAACTAGTTAGAAAAACACTAGAGTAACACAAATTTCAGATAAACGAGAAGAAGAGCATTATATGCAGAGAAGAGGTAGAATTTCTTGGATATAAAATAGATAAAAATAAAATAAAACCATAAAAATTAAGAGCGTTAGGTATAATTAAATATCCGACTCCAACATCGAAAAAACAACTTAAGAGATTTATTGGACTACTTGGTTACGATAGAAGTTTTGTAAAGAAACTATCCACTAAATAAAATTACTATATGAACTTATATCCAAGAAATAAAGACCTATAAAATGGAACAAAGAATGTACTAAATGTTTTGAAAATATAAGGGCCGAGCGGGCAACTGGACTAGAGTTGCAGATGCTGGGCTCTAATAAAAAATATATATTGGAAACAGACGCTTCTAATACTGGTTTGGGGACAGTCCTTAAGCAAGAAGGGCAACGAATAGGATGCATTTCTAGAGTTTTAAAGGGTGCAGAAAAAAATCTACAATAACTGAAAAGGAATTTTTAGCGGCCATGTGTGTCATGAAAAAATTCGAATTTTACATTATGAGAAAAGAATTCATTTTGGTAACTGGCCATAAAGCGTTAAGACAAAAAAAACTAAAACAAGTTTCGGAACTTCTAGAATAATGAGATGGATATCTCGAATGAAGAGTTTTAGTTATATATTTTGTTACAGATAAAATAACTAAATGGAAGAGTCGGATGCATTAAGCAGAATTAATGAGAACAACTTTAACTTCTCACTGCAAAGTATAGACAATGAGATAATGAGAATACACCAGGCAATGTCACATATAAAAAACATTTAAAAAAACCTGGAAAAGGAAGGTATCGTGATACCCGAAAGAAAAATGAAAGTTATGATAAACAATTGAGACAAATGCGCAGTCACAGATATGATATACGCAAAATCTGCAAAATTTGTTCACACGACATAGCCGAGTGAGATTGTTTCAATCGATATAATGAATATCAATAAAAAACATAAAATACTACTGGGCATCGACCACTTTTCAAGAAGAATTTATAATATATGCACATCAACAAAAACACAAAAATGACCCTACTAAACAAAATTATTTCAAGGAAATTTAGTAAATTTGATTAACACCTCAAGAAAACAATTTTAAAAGATATAACACTAACCAGTGAACCAGGAATTGATATTAACAGATTACAGTTTTTATTTAAAACAAATAATAACGATACTATTTCTCGAGCAAACACGTTATGCTCGAAACTATTATTATAGCAGAGAAGTTTAACAGAAAAACGAGAATAAAGGATCGTATTGTTTACTGAAATACAAATAAATGCTATTAGGTTTATTATTGCGGAAGATAGTGTGAGGGAAGGTTTGATGAGTAACACTGAGGAAATTGAATTGATTGAAGTGGAATTGGAAGAAGTAATGAACGTAACAGATTTTACAAAGAACACAGTGTTGAATTACCTAAGTTATATTGATACATAAAGCTTTGTGTTTAACTGTAAATTCTTGATGGAGTATTTGTTTAATGAATTCTTTAATTTGGAAAGTGAATCATTAATAGAGAGATAAGATGTGGACAAGAAATTGTGATAAAGAAGACAAGAAAGAGTTAATTAACTTTAATTGATTAAGAAGTAGTAAGTAAAAAGAGGAATCGACGAGAGAAAAAAAAATAACGACTATTTAATAAAAGATATTTAAAAGAAAAATCATGAGACGACATTCGACTCAGCTTAAAATTTTGGGAGGAATGTTGAAAACCAATAGCTCTGAAAGAGCATTATCAATTTGAACTGATCATCAATCACTTGAGACATCAAATGTTGTGATGAGGATAAATCAATTGAAGGAAATTGTGCACATATATAAATACTAAATGGAAAAGAGCATTTATAAATAATATGTTAAATCATAAATTATTAATGTGAGCTAATTAATTATCACCAAAGGTGAAACTGATAAATTAATTAGATCAGTTGCGTATGAAAATAAAAATATATTTTGATTAAACATGTCTTTCAAGAAATCTTTTAATGTTGAGAACAACCCAAGTAGGTTTAGCGGAGTGGAATCGTAGCCTAGAAGACGATATATTAATTACAAAATCGAAAAAAAAGTTTAAAAAATATAAAATTTAGAAAAGATTTAGCTTATGTTTATGAAAACTAAATTTTTTTATTTAATTTTGAATTGAATTAAAACGAATCACCACTCATTTAAAGCATCTTTGAAAAATATAAATCAAAAACATTTAATTAAGATAAAATTTTAATATCAAAATATATATAAAAAAAGCTAAAATAAAATGACATTGCTGATATTTTAAACTTGGAAAATGAAAATTTAAATCCGGCGAATTTTATAATCTTATAGCGATGTCCATGGGCTGCGATGATTGAGCATTTTCGAAGTTGAAAAAATTTCAGTTGATAATCAGCATTTTACTGAAGCGAAACTTGAAAACATTTTTGTTAATTATTTCAACACTTTGAAATTTTTTTTCTTATTATTATGTTTTTAGCTGATTTCGCCATTTTTATGTTTTTTTTCGCTACTTTTAGTCGCCCTATAAATAATATATATATAAGACGAAAACTCTTATGATAAACTACTGAATGAGATTTTTAGAAAAATTTTGAAGACCCTATCATAAATAAGTAAAATTAGATTTAAGAAAAAAAAAGTGAATATATTTAGAGTGAATTTAAACAGTAAATATCAGAAGTCAGTTGAAAAAATAAAAAACACAGTGAAAATATAACTAAAACAAACGAAGACATAGAGACGATCGAAACATTGTCGAAGACATACAGACAACATAGTTATAGCTATACAATAAGATAATAAAAAACCAAATTGACTTACAAAAACAAAAATGCTAAAATGTATCAACTTTTAGTAAATATCTTAAAAGTGATTAACATACATTTGTTAAAATTAGAGTACGCAATTGACTTAGTAAGCAGTAGAGACAAAGTTATTGCAACTAAAACAAATTATATTTTTATAAGTGAATCTTTTAAATATATAATAGAATATCCACATAAATTAAAAATCGATGAAAAACACAATAATGTGTAAAATAAGATTTAAAAGTGAATACTTAAAAAAGAGTCTATAGCGTTGTAAAGTAAAAATCTTGAATTAAAATCAATTGCCAAGGTTTTTGACTTAAAAAAAATGTTGGAGATAATTTAGCATTAGATAAATATCCATGTATTTTAATTATAGCATGGGCACATCAATCATTAATGGCGATAAAGATATATAAATCAGTTTCAGTGCGATTAAGCCTGTAAGTGAATATAAAAAACGACTAGATAAGTTAGATTCATATAAAACAGAAATGTGTAAGTCATTTCTTAAAATCAGTTTTTGCAAATATGAACAGAAATGCCAATTTGCACAGGAGAAAACAGAATTAAGAGATGTAACACGACACTTAACATACAAAACTATTGCGTGACTAACGTACGAATTATGTGATAATGGTACATAGAAAACACGCTGTTGTTTCTTACATGAAGAAACTATTGGACTAACAACCAAAAAAAACAGATGCAAAAAAAATAGAACAGGTTCTGTGACTTCAAAAAAATTAGCACCAACGAAAGCTTAATTACAAAATTTCTGCGAAATAAACGTTTGAGATCGTTTAGAATTGGACAAATAAAAATAAACTCTGAGAAAGAGTGTTTTGTTTAGAAGCGTTTCATAAGAGTTTTAATGAAAATATGAAAAAAAAGTCGACGCTTTAACAACACTTGTATAAATTGATGAATAGAATTTACACAGAAATATGATTTTGAGATAAAATACATAAATAATAAAAATATGTGCCTTGCGGATCATCTAAGTAGACAATATGCTTTAACAAAATTAAATATAAAGGGAAATTTTTGTAAATAGTAGAACAAAGGGAAGTGAAAAAACGTAAGCTTTATGCACAGAACAAAAAGTACGAGTATCTTAAATAGAAAAAAGTGGAGCAATAAATATGAACCCCTATATAAGGTTGCTACACAAGAGTGAGAAACGTTGTCTGTGAATTAAATGCTTGAGTTTATTTTCAGAATTACAGAAAGATATAAAAGACACGTTAATAAAATGTGAAACATGTCAGAAAATAATAGAAAAAACACACTCCGATCAGGTTTGTTACAACGGCGAGGGCAATGTAAAAGTGGAAGTTGTCATAAAGGAAATGCGAGAAAAAGTTAAATATGCTTTGGTGGGTATCGTCTACTACACTAGATATATTTTCAGTAAATAACTTGACTTTAAGAGAGCACAAAATAGTGATATATCAAGAGTTAAAAAAGAACGAATATTCACCTAGGGAATTCTATCAGACAATAGTAAAGAGTTTGCAAAAAAAGACATTTACTAGATTTTCTGGAAATATCGAAATAAAAAATAGAAAGTAAGAGTCGATTTTTACAGAAATTTTGAAAGAGTCTATAGGCCAGTGCAACTATAATCGAAGGTCTGATAAAACTGTGGGTTGAGAACACCAGAGAAAATATTAACGAGAATAGACATATAATCGCACATATCACAGATCTATAAAATGCACACCACAAGATGCAACTTGTTTGAAAAAAAAATTATTAAATAGAAAATGCCAAAGAAAATAAGTTTTTAAAATAAAATAAAAGAAATTGGCTGAGTTGTAGCCAGATAAACTGTCAGAGTTTCAAAGCACAAAAATTTGAAGGCCGATAAAATATATGCAGAAAGAATTCCTGCAGAAAAGAAAGTTTCACAAAGAATGATAAAACTTCATATATAGCGATGGGGGAAATGCCACACTTGACAAAAAGGAGACAATTTGTTTTAAAAAAGAAAACAATAACATGCAGACCGCTTATTATTGAGGGGGGGGGGGGAGTAATTTAGTATCCAGTAAATACCCACAGCTTTAACCCTTTGTACCACAAGCTCTTTTTTTGTTTTTTTTATTTTTTTTTATTTTTTTTTTATTTTTTTTTTTATTTTTTTTTTATTTTTTTTTTATTTTTTTCTATTCTTTTTTCTATTTTTTTTTATTTTTTATATATTTTATCTACGTATTTTTACTGAAACTACATTATTTTTTTTATAATCTTTAAGATAAAAACTAAACTTCTTTGTGTCAGAACACTTGAATCATCTAATATTTTATTTTTAACAAGCACACAGGTACCGCGCTTGCACAAAAGATATTGTTTTTTCGTTTCTATATAAACATTTTTTATATAAAAATTGATTATTCAAGAGTTTCGAACACAGAACACTTCGTGCTTGCCAGTTTTTTTATTTTCACTATGATGAAACCACTATATAATTGTTTATGATAAATATGTCGTGGGGTTCATGGTGTGTCGCCAAAATGTTATTTAAATAAAAGTTTTATTATTAAAACAGTGTAAATATATTGAATGGTTTTGGAGCTATGGTGTTTTGGGTTATATTTAATTTTTAATTAACCCTTAATTTTTTTTTACTTATTTTCGTGGATCTTTTTTTACTATTGTGATTTTTTTTTCAAGCATGAATCTATTTTCATGAGTAAATTTTTTTTACTAAACAGATTTTTTTTCAAGCATGAATTTATTTTCGAAGGTAATTTTTTTTTTAAGCATGAATTTGTTTTTTGTGAAAAGAAAAATAAATGTCACTATGTTTTTTTTTAAAAATGCTATGTGTCAACAGACACTAACACACGGTAAAATGTTTCAAATCTCAGAAAATCGAACATAAAAAACTGTACTTGGAAGACCGACCCTAAAACCGAATCTAAAAAATTGAACCTAAAAAACTGAACCTGAAAAACTGAACCTAAAAAAACCGAATTTGAAAAAACCGAACCTGAAATTCAGTACCTAAAAAACTGAACTTAAAACATAGACCTGAAAAAAGCATTTCTAAGATCGATCCTGAAAAAAAGAACCTGAAAAACCGAATCTGAAAAAACTGAACCTGAAAAACCGGAAAATCAGTACCTAAAAAACTGAACCCAAAACATAGACCTGAAAAAAGCATTTCTAAAATCGAACCTGAAAAAAAAAACTTAAATAACCGAATCTGAAAAAACCGAACCTGAAAAACCGATCCTGAAAATCAGTACCCAAAAAACTGAATCTAAAACATAGACCTGAAAAAAGCATTTCTAAGATCGATCCTGAAAAAAAGAACCTGAAAAACCGAATCTGAAAAAACTGAACCTGAAAAACCGAACCTGAAAATCAGTACCTAAAAAACTGAACCTAAAACATAGACCTGAAAAAACCATTTCTAAAATCGAACCTGAAAAAAAAAACTTAAAAAACCGAATCTGAAAAAACCGAACCTGAAAAACCGAACCTGAAAATCAGTACCCAAAAAACTGAATCCAAAACATAGACCTGAAAAAAGCATTTCAAAAATCGAACCTGAAAAAAAGAACTTGAAAAACCGAATCTAAAAAATGAACCTGAAAACCCGAACTTGAAAAACTGAACCTGAAAAACTGAACCTGAAAAACCGAACCTGAAAAACCGAACCTGAAAAACCGAACCTGAAAAACTGAACCTAAAAATTAGTACATAAAAAATTGAACCTGAAACATAGACCTGAAAAACCGAACCTGAAAATTAGTACCTGAAAAAACCGAAAAAGAAAAATAGATCTGAAAAATAGAATCTGTAAAATCGAACGTTAACAATGAACCTGAATAACCGAACCTGAAATTTAGTATTTTAAAAATAGAATACGAAATTTAACACCTGAAAAAATAAATATGAAACTTACTATCTGAAGATTCGAACCCGAAAAACAATAGTAGTATAGCCGCCCTTGAAAATTCGAATTGAAAACCGAACCTGAAAAACCGAACCTGAAAAACCGAACCTGAAAAACCGAACCTGAAAAACCGAACCTGAAAAACCGAACCTGAAAAACCGAACTTCGAAAACTGAACTTTGAAACCGAAGAATGAAAACCGAACCTGAAAAAGAGAATCTTAAAAACCGAACCTGATTAGTCGAACCTGAAAAGTCGAATCTGAAAAACTGAAACTGAAAAACTGAACTTGAGAAATCGAACGTAAAAAATAGAACTTGTAAAACCGAAATTGGAAATTTAAACCTGAAAAACTGAAACTAAAAAGTCGAAACTGAAAAACTGAAACTGAAAAACTGAACTCGAAACATCGAACGTGAAAAACCGAACGTAAAAAATAGCACTTGTAAGAACCAATCTGGAGATTTAAACCTAAAAAACTGAACCTGAAAATCTGAATTCGAAAAGACGAACGTGAAAAACTGAACCTGAAAATCTGGTTTTGAAAATCTGTCTGATATCTGAACCTGAAAATCTGAATCTGAAAAACTGAACCTAAAAAACCGAAAATTAAAAATTAAATTTGAAAAACCGAAAATTAAAAAATGAATCTCAAAACCGATCTTGAAAAAATGAATCTGAAAAACCAAAAATGAAAAACGAACATGAAAAACGAATTCGAAAAAACGACCCTGAAAAAACAAACTAAAAAACAAACCTTAAAAACATAAACCGATAAATCTGAAGCTGTAAAACTGAATTTGAAAAACCTAACCTGAAAAACCGAACTTGAAAAAACGAACTTGAAAAAACAAACCTAAAAAACTGAACTTGAAAAAAACAAATCTAAAAAACTAAACTTGAAAAACCGGATCTAAAAAAACAAACCTGTATGTTCAAATGTGAAAATTAAAATCGTTCTCTTAGGATTAATTTTCTCGTTCGCTTTTTCATTTTTAATGTTTATTCAATTTTTATATTTAATTTTTCGATTTGTTTTTTTAGGTTCGACTTTCCAGGTTCGGTTTTTCAGGTTCGGCTTTTCGGGTTTGGTTTTTTAAGTTCATTTTTTAGGTTCAATTTTTAGGTTCGACTTTTCAAGTTCAATTTTCATGTTCGGTTTTTCAGATTTGTCTTTTCACCTTCGGTTTTTTAAGTTCAATTTTTCAAGCACAGTTTTTCAGGATCGACTTTTCAGGATCGGTTTTTCAGGCTCGGTTTTTCAGGTTTGATTTTTCGGTTTGAGTTTTTAGATTTGGTTTTTCAAGTTTGGTTTTTTAGATTCACTATTCGGGTTCGTTTTTTCAAGTTCGATTTTTCGCTTGGGTTTTCAGATTTAGTTTTTTAAGTTTGTCTTTTCATCTTCGTTTTTTTAGGTTCGACTTTTCAGCTTCGTTTTTTGCAAGTTCGTTTTTTCAAGTTCGACTTTTTCAGAATCGTGGATTTAGAGTTGACTTTTCTGGTTCGTCTTTTCACTTTCGTTTTTTCAGGTTCGGTTTTTTAGGTTCGACAATTTCAGTGTGGTTCTAAGTATTAGTTCTGTGTGTTTGGATTTCAATGTTGTGTTTTTTGAGATGTTGCGTTTAGTTGTATTTGAAAGGGAGTTGACGTATATTTGATTTTACAAAATGTGTTGTTTAAGACGTTTGGGTTTACGAAATCTGCGGTTTAAGACCGTTCGTGTTTACGAAATGTGCGGTTTAAGACCATTTGTGTTTACGAAATGTGTGGATTAAGACCATTTGTGTTTACGAAATGTGGGGTTTAAGATCATTTGTATTTACGAAATGTTCGGTTTAAGACCATTTGTGTTTACAGAAATGTGCGTTTAAGAATATTTGTGTTTACGAAATGTGCGTTTTAAGACCATTTGTGTTTACAAAATGTGCGGTTTAAGATCGTTTGTGTTTACAGAAAAGCTGCGTTTAAGACCATTTGTGTTTACAAAATGGTCTTAAACAGCACATTTTTAATTTTAAGGGTTAAAAAAACCATGTCGCGTCTTAGTTCTTTAGAAGAAAGTTCAGCCTCTGTTTCAGAAGATTTATATTTAATCGAAGAAATTCTTGATGAACGTTATAATAAAAAAAAGAGGGCAAAGGAATATTTTATAAAATGGAAGGGTTATAGTGAGAGTGATAATACATGGGAAGTTGAATATAATATAACGAATATTGCTTTAAAAACATTTTATGAAAGCAGGCGACTAAAATTGCTTGATGATTCAAAAATACTTAATTTATCTGAAAACAAAGAAAAGAACACTTCTGCTCATATTAAAGAGCCCGTGTCTTCAGAAACAAACAACTACATTAATGATAACAAAAAAAAGAAACTTCGTCAAATATTGAGCAACAAAAAAAAATAAACAAAAAACAAAAAGAACAATATCATAATAAAATGCGTAAATTTGGCGAAAGTGTCATGGCTGCAGATAGCCAGAAAATAAATGAGAAAATTCAGATAACAAATGAACTTTCTGGATAATTAGAGAAAAAGATATTAAAATTGTATATGTTGATACGCCTTTATATGAAAACATAAGAGTTCGTGTTCAAATAGATGGACATATAACTGAAATACCAATTGAAGAAGCAGAAATAAAATTTCCGCACCTCCTTATTGACTATCTTGATAAAAGAAGTAATTTCAAATAATAATCTTCAGTAAATATTTTTCTATTTTTTTACGTCTTTTTTTATTTTTTAAATTTTCTACGTTTATTCTAAGTCGAAGAAAGACAACACACATGCGATGTTTTTACATGAAGAGAACGATTATTTATATATCTTTTTAGTTATATTATAAAAAATATCAAGTCTTTCGCTGACAGCCAGAATCAATGAGCATAACTTAAACAAACACATTAAGTCGATGTAAGTTTAATTACTCTAAACTTATACACACACTCCTCCCCCCTCCTTACAAAAAAATTTATATAAGAAAAGTTGTATTATAGTTTAGATATTAGAAATAAAGTTACCAAAAACAAAAAATTTTGTTTTTTTTCTTTTAAGCAGCGTAAAAAATTATATTATAATTTCGGCGTTTTTAAATAAAAATATGTCGCATAAATAAGGCGTTAAATTGAAAAACATTGACAAAAAAAAACAACCAAAGTCGTTCAGGCAAAAGTTTTACGTCTTTCCTGGCAAAAGTGACATAGCACGAAAAGAAACTGTTTATATAAAAATAATCAAAAATGATTTTTAGTTGCTTTTTACTTAAATAGAAACTGCTTAACTAAGTTATAATAAAAAAACCATTAATTAAATTATTTTGTTTTATGGATGTATAACAAAGTAACGCTACTTTCTTACATGCTTATTTCTTAAGAAAAAAATTATCTGCTTCTAACTGTTATGTTAATGTTTTTAATATAATAATTCTAAAACTTATAAAATTATGTGTTACTGAAAGACACTTTATATTTATGATTCTGTCTTATGGAACAGTAAATAAACATTTTTATATGTTTTTAAAAGTAAAATATAAGGTTTAATTCGTATTTTTATTAGCAAAATCGTTTTTTATTCTGTGTCTTTAATTGTCGAGCTTTTTTTTTAATGTTGCGTTTTTTTTAACAGGTTTTAAAAGCAGTAACTTTAAATTTAGATACATTTTATATTTGTTCTCATAATGTTGCTCACTTTACATAATATATTATATGATTTGATTTAGATGGTGTTCTTTTTTGTTTGGTAAATAAACTCGTTAAATTATAAAACAGATAAAAACGTTCGTTTTTATTAGTAAAGTTTTTGTTTTTTAACACAAAAAAAAAGTTTTTAATATATATTTTATTTCTCAACTATAATATGAGACAGTTTGTGTTTTGACAAGTAAATTTATAAAGTTCAATAAGTTTTAGGGCGCAGTGGGACACTGGAAAAACATTTATACACAACTTGTTTTATAATTTATGTTTACTACACATACTATAACATATAAAAGAGCCATAAATACTTTTAAACTATAAACAACGACGTGCGAAACTGAATTTATCGCGGCCGGTTATTTTAAAATGTTTTTTATATAGGGAAAAGAATAGTGCGTAGGGAAGAGCTGATGTTTTTTAAGTTTTAAACTTAAAAAAGAGGAGATAATTAGGAAACAGTTCACAAAATATAAAGTAATCTTTCAACAATAAATATTTTCTCTTTTTTAAATTTCGTTTTAAACTGCAAGTCTAATTTTTCAACCTACATTGGTTGTTATTATATTATTATATCACTTATTTACTGTTTATGTTTATAATTTCCCTTATAAAACATGTTTTTTATCATAAGACTTGTTTATATTTATAAATATTTTATATATAAGTTATATTCTTGTATAAAAATTAAAGAGGCATAAGAAAAAATAAAATAAAAAAATACGAAATTCCAAAAGAATAAAAAATGTTCGAAATTCTAAAAATAAAATAAAAAATTGCGAAATTTCAAAAATAGAATAAAAATTGAATTTTATTGCAAAAATAGAATAAAAAAATTAGCGTTTCTAAAAATAGAAAACTACTTAAAAATAATATGATAAGCAAAATTAATAAATTTATCAAAATAGAATATTTAAATTAAATATTTTAGAAATTAAGTAATAAAGATTTAAATAGCGATCGAAGTGGGCTCGTATTCGATTAATTCGTGTTTTCCACGGCTTCTTCTAGCAATAGGATTTACAGTCTATCTCGATCTAATGCCGAAACTGTTAACGGAAGAACTACTTTAGAATAAGAAAGATAATAATTCGAAACCTTAAAATATTCTTCGACTTCAGCATATGAATCTGATGTTAAAAATAGCAACACAGCACAGGCGTGTATGCAAGGATATTCCATTTCGTAAGCGCGAAAGCTAGTACACGTTTTTAACTAATGAAAACGACAATATTTCTGTTGTCCAAAAAAAGCTGCGAGTTTGATTGAACAACTGTTAATTGTCTGACATTTCGAATATTATTTTCTCTACTTTGAATTTGTTTTGAGAAAATAACAAACGAAAAGTTTTGAGATCGTCTTTTATAAAAAATACTCATTACATAATTATTTATACTTATTTTTAAATTAGAGACATCCTGCGAAATAAATCTCTTTATATCAGCATCCATTGATTCAGCAGAATTTGATGTATTAATGCCATACTTAGGCAACGTGCACTTTGAATTAGCTCAAGTGCAAGATCTAATTAAATTTATTCGTTATAGAATTCTGGTGATCTAATGCTCAAGTTATTTAACTTAGAGTCGAATTCATATTGATTTTTTTTATGAACCAAAGCCCTGTGTTCTCGAACAAGAGGTTTGGAGTGAAATCATGACAAAAAGTATTTTGCAATATGCCGAGTGCAATAGCATTTGACCATAGACGGAAAAATTTTATTAATGGAGAATTTAATTCTGAGTCTCTATCTGACATCAAATTTGTTAGATCATTTTGATATTAAAATTTATATCAAGCTGAAGAAAAAATATATTTACTATCGCTATTTTTCGACTAAACTATTGCATAGACAATGAGAACAATTTGATTGTTTTCATTTTGAGAAACAGCTACAAGCAATGTTCCTTTATTGGGTTCGGAGAAAAAGATACCATGGGCAGTTATTTTTTTTTATTTTTTTTATAAAAATATTTAGTGTTTTTTTTGTTATAAAAAGTCTTTTAAAATATTTATCTTCTATAGCAATATCATGAAAAACAGAATTGGAATTGGTTATGTTTAAAAAACTATTAACTTTTAAGGTTGAAAAAATGTGCTGTTTAAGACCATTTCGTAAACACAAATGGTCTTAAACCGCACATTTCGTAAACACAAATGGTCTTAAACCGCACATTTCCGTAAACACAAATGGTTTGATCCACACATTTCGTAAACACAAATGGTCTTAAACCGCACATTTCCGTAAACACAAATGATCTTAAACCGCACATTTCGTAAACACGAATGGTCTTATTCCGCACATTTCGTAAACACGAATGGTCTTAAACCGCACATTTCGTAAACACAAATGGTCTTAAACAACACATTTTGTAAACACGAATATACGTCAACTTCCCCTCAAACACAACTAAGGGCATCATCTCAAAAAACACGAACATTGAAATCCAAACACAGAGAACTGATACTGAAAACCCCACTGAAATTGTCGAACCTTGAAAAACAGAATGTGAAAAGTCGAAACTTAAAAGTCGAATCTAAATTCACGATTCTGAAAGGTCGAACTTGAAAAAGTCGTTCCTGAAAAAACCGAACCTGGAAAAGTCAAATCTGAAAAGACGAACCTGAAAAGACGAACCTGAAAAACTAAACCTGAAAAACTAAACCTGAAAAACTAAACCTGAAAAACTAAACCTAAAAAACTAAACCTGGAAAACCGAACCTGAAAAAACCGAGCGCGAAAAATCGAACCTGAAAAATCGAATTTGAAAAGGTAACCTGAAAATGTAAACTTGAAAATGTAAACCTGAGAATCCGAACTTGAAAAACCGAACTCGAAAAAATCGAACCTGAAAAAATCGAACCTGAAAAACTAAACCTGAAAAACTAAATCTGAAAAAACCGAACTTGAAAAACCGAACCTGAAAAACACGAACGGAAATCGGAAATGAAAAACATAATCCGAAAAACCGAACCTTAAAAACCGAACCTGAAAATTAGTAGGTTAAAAATAGACCCGAAAAATCGAACCTGAAAATTAGTAACTGAAAAAACCGAACCTGAAAAATAGACCTGAAAAATAGAAACTAGAAATTCGAACGTGAATAACCGAGACTGAAAATTAGTACCTGAAAAATAGAATACAGAAATTAACACCTGAAAAAACAAATATGAAACTTACTATCTGAAAATTTGAATTAGAAAAATTGTAGTTGTATAACCTCCCTTTAAATCGAACCTGAAAAACCAAACTTGAAAAATCGAATCTGAAAAACCGAATATGAAAAACCAAACCTGAAAAATCGAACTTGGAAAATCGAATCTGAAAATTCGAACCTGAAAATTCGAATCTGAAAATTCGAATCTGAAAAACTGAAACTGAAAAACCGAAACTGAAAAATTGAACCTGAAAAATTGAACCTGAAAAATCGAGTCTAAAAAATCGAATCTGAAAAATCGAATCTGAAAAATCGAACCTGAAAAATCGATTCGGAAAAACCGAAATTGAAAAATTAAACTCGAAAAATCGAATCGGAAAAATCGAATCTTAAAAACCGAACCTGAAAAACCAAACTTAAAAATTGAACCTGAAAAATTGAACCTGAAAAACCGAACCTGAAAAATCAAAACTGAAAAACCGAACTTGAAAAACCGAAAATTAAAAAACAAACCTGAAAAACCGAAAATTAAAAACCGAACCTTAAAAACCGAAAATTTAAAACCGAACCTGAAAAACCAAACCTGGAAAACAAACTTGAAAAACTAAATCTGAAAGACCGAACTTAAAAAACCGAACCTGAAAAATTGAACTTGAAAAACCGGAATTTCAAAACCGATCCTGAAAAACCTATTTGAGAAACCGAACCTGAAAAACCGAATTTGAGAAATCGGACTTGAAAATTTGAACATGAAAAATTGAATTTGAAAAACCGAAGCTGAAAAAACAAACCAAGAAAACAAACTTGAAAAAACTGACCTTGAAAATCGGAAGCTGAAAAACCGAAGCTGAAAAAAAAAACTTGAAAAACCGAACCTGAAAATCCGAAAATTAAAAGCCGAACTTGAAAATCCGAACTTGAAAATCCGAAAATTGAAAATCCGAAAATTAAAAAATGAACCTCAAAATCGAACTTGAAAATTTAAAGCTCAAAACCGAACATGAAAAACCGAACATGAAAAACCGAACATGAAAAACCGAACATGAAAAACCGAACATGAAAAACCGAACATGAAAAACCGAACATGAAAAACCGAACATGAA
>SBJP01000179.1:0-21918 GCA_014805705.1 Cucumispora dikerogammari | reverse complement strand
TGTTGTATATTTAAAAGGCTGTTGCCTGTTGTATATTTAAAAGGCTGTTGCCTGTTGTATATTTAAAAGGCTGTTGCCTGTTGTATATTTAAAAGGCTGTTGCCTGTTGTATATTTAAAAGGCTGCTGCCTGTTGTATATTTAAAAGGCTGTTGCCTGTTGTATATTTAAAAGGCTGTTACAAGAACGTAGTTGTTTTCTATATAATTAAAATTAAGTGTTTTTATTTAACTATTTTTTGATATGAAAGACACTGAACAAACACTAACGTTTATATCGGTTTTTTGATGACCCATGGTGTTTTGTGTAAAATTCATTTATAGTTTTCAAAGAAACAGCAGTCGGGAAACTGATTTACACAAACACTGTTTCTCTGAATTAATAACAAAAATCTTTTATAGATTTCGTGTTTGTGTCGTGTTCCTTAGTCTATTCATTCAACAATCGTTTTGAAAAAAAACTTGTGTTTTTTAAAAATTTTTTCTATTCTTATAAAGTTGTTTGATAAAAAAAAAGTTTTTTTCAATGTTTCTTTTTGACTACTAATTATGACATCAAGGAAATATATATTGAGTTGACTCAGGGAATTGAACACAATTCTATTTATGCTTTAAAGTAGATATATGATACACGACAAAGATTTAATCATATTGTAAGACTCATAGAATAAACATGCCAGACTAATTAAAGTATACAGTAATAAAAAAATAAAGTTTATTATTCTGTGAAACAAATTTTAATTAGCTTTTATCAATAACCAGATACAAATTATTATACAATAAGTAAAGGTTCTTTATGGGCTTTTTTCATCATTCTGTTTACGATATAAAAACAACGAATGGTTTCCAAATATCAATTTAAAAAAGTTTTGAAAATTAAAACATTCTCTATTATGAAAGATTTGTCTCTAGTAAAAGTGAGCCCCTAAATGAAATTAATTAAAATGGACAGTCGTTCTCTGATATAAATTTTACATATTAAATGATTTACATTGGTCCTAATTATCAGAATTATTTCTGGGCTTTTGTTTTCGGCTTCTGTGACATTTGAGCAAAAGTCTTTAAAAATATACTTCTATATAATTCCTGCAATTATATTAAAGACTTATATCCTTATAAATTTCTAGCCTTTTTTAATTTATGTAAAAATTTTTTCTTTCATCTGGTAAGTTTATTTTATTATCTTATATTTTTCAACAGAGTTTTTTTTACAAACCGGTTTGTGTTATTTATAAATAACACTATTCCGTCTTCTCTTTATTAATTAATCTAGTAATATAAACTACAATATCAAATATATATAACACACAATCAGGTTCACAATAAGTGTTTCCTCTCTTATATTAGATAACTTTAATCTGCTAGAAGCAGTTTAATATTGCGTGTTATACAGTAAATCTTAATATATTTTATAATGTTTTTATGGTATAATGTCTTTTTTAAACGCCAGTTATAAAAAAGATATATGTCTCAAATATGAAAATTTCAGCAAAATAGAAAATTTTTTAAAAAACAAAACTAATTAAAAATTTTATAACCGACTTTTAAAACAGAAACTGTTTAGAGACACGACACATAATAAAAAACTTCCCAAGTAACATAAGATTTACCTATTTTCTATTAAAATTTTTAAAAAAAAAATATAGAGAAATTAATAAAATGCGAGTTTATCTAAAGTTTTTCATACGAATAACATTTCTTCTTTTATAAGCTGCAGTTCTGCTTCCTCCTTTTGTCTGATTAAATCGTATTCCCTTACCCAGCCCTCTTGATTTTCCTGTGGCTCTTGTGAGTCCCCGAGCCTCTCGATGTCTGTGAACAGGTTTGCATAACCAGTTAAGATCTTTATCGTTTTTAATAGACTCAGAGGCTCTTTTAACCCCAATAACTTCATAATATTTATAAACTCGATCTTGTCCAACCCAATAACTCCCTAAGATATTCAAGTTTTCATATTTCCTACCAACTCTGATTTCGGCTAATCCCTGTAAAGACTTTGCATGTTTTCTCTGGTAAATGGCCATTTTTGAAGGCTTACCATTTGTTTTTCCATGTCGATGTTTTCTTGGTCGGCCTCCTCTCTTGATACGAATTCGAATGGTTTTGACACCCTCTTTCTTTTTATAACCAATTGATCGAGCTTTATCAAGATATGTTGGCGTAGCCTCGTGCATAACAGTGTGTTGTCTAAAGAACCACATACGTAGTCGATTTAGATATCTGAAATTGACGCTTTGTTTGTTCCTTCTGAATTCACTTAGATAATCTGTGAGCGACATGGGGTTTTTGATTTCTTTTTTTTTTAATATTTTTTTTACTGATTTTTTTTGTTTAAAAAGAAATTTTTGACTTTAACAGTTTTTCTACTTAATATACTCGAAGTAAATACATCGACTGTTGTTTTTTTTGGTAAATATATTTTCCATATATTTTTCTATTGTTTTCTTGATTGATAACTATTATAGATAACAAACATACACTATTTATTCTTTTTGCCTTGCGGAAAAGACTTATTAGAAACACAGGCACATTTTTGAAAAACAAACGCAAAAAGAGAAATTTGTTTTTTTGTCTTTCTCGTAAAAGTCTTTATTAATAAACCCAACAAACTAAGATTATAAAATAAAATGAAAAATTTTTTTAAATGAGTTTTTACTTAATTTTGTTCTTTATCGAATAACCCCCGTTATTTCGATATTTTACTTTCTTAAGTACTTGGATTCTGTTTTATTGAAACTGGACCTTTCACCACAATTTGGACTGGCTTCTTATCGGATTCTTTACGCGGCAGACTTTTATTATTCTGGTTCTTCAACTCTTGATCCATTTTCTTTTTGTCCTCTTCAGAGCCAAAGAACTTGTCTTGTTTTATTATATTTTTTTGATTATAGTCATTATTCGGAACACATTTACCTGAAAGGTCAAAGGTACAAGGCTTGCCCTTGTCATCGATTGATTGTTTGCCTACATTTCTACCTAAATTGGGTTCAATTTTTTTGAAACCCTCATCCGGTTTTTTCATCTTGACTTGGACCTTTCCATTACCTAAATCTTGCACAGCTGTAACTACAGGAGCCGTTGGTTTTGTTATTTTTTTAGGATTTGGTTTATTATTTTGTTTTGCTAAAGCATCGTATAAAATATCTTCAATCTTAGATGTATTTTGTCCACCGGTTATTGCATTTATAGTTTCCAAAGAGCTTCTGTGTTTTGATGGTTGATTAGATAAATTGACAGGATGATTTGGCGGAAGTGAAGGGTCCTTTAAATTTGAATGATTGTTTTTATGTTTTGGATCTTGTGGGGCTCTAATATTGTTTAATGGATGGTTGAATGGTAATGTTGGTTCTTTTGGAGATAAAGTGTCATCCCCTTGACCGAAATTATTCATGTTATTTTCAAACTCTTGGAAAACTTTTAATGGTAATTCATCAACGACCCTTTTTGTAGTTCCTTCTTCTAAATTATTAGCTTTGTCTAGTTTAACCCCATTCTCTTTAATGTCTTTATATGCTAGGCTTGCAGCTTTAGATATACCCGGTATTCCCTGAGCAGGATCGAATTTCTTGGCTACGTCTCCGATCTTTGCATTATTATTGTACGTTATCTTTCTCTTTATTTCACTATTGGGAGTTGGTTTAGATGTCTGTTCAACTTGTATTGTCTGGCTAGCCTGCGTCGGTTTATGCGAAGTCAACGGAGGGTTTCCGTATGTGACTACTTCAGTGGTTTTGTGTGCAGTTGTTGTGTGAGAATCAGCTGCGCTTGAAGAAGAGGGTGGAGCGGGAGACTTGTTAACTTTTGTGCCATTAAACATTTGAGTTGTTTGAGTCTGTGTTTGTCCGTGTTGAGTTCCTCCATGTGTAACACTGCTAGTATGTGTTTCTCCTCCACTCTGTGTAACACTGTGTGTTTGAGTGGAACCTCCGCGTGTCACACTACTACCACTTACTGTTCCACTGTGTGTTTCACTTCCACTTTGTGTTTCACCATGTGTTTCACTTCCACCCCGGGTTGCTCCTTGTGTTATTGTGCCCCCGTGAGTCTCAGTAGTACTAGTTTCTGTTTGGCTGCCGGCTTGTGCTTGATCTTTCTCTCCGTTCTGTTCAATTACCTGCTCCATTCCTTCAAATCCCACTTGTTCTTCTAATTTAGCAACTAATTCTTCGTTTCCGCCATGTTGACTTAAGAATTGCTGAACGAAAGATGCGTCTTCAACTTTTCCCTCGGCAAGAGCTTCAGTGAATACTTGCATTGTTAAATCATCGCTGATTTTAGGTCCATCTTCAAGATCTGCTACATTAAAACTAATAAAGTCTTGCTTGACACATATTTCTCCCTCTTTATCTATCGCTTTTTCTGTTGACATTGTAGACGTTTCTCCAAAAGGTTTAGTCATTTTAACTACTCGAGTGCCATCGGGATTTTCAAATACCTGCACTTGTGTTTGCTCAATTTCGTCAGCTTTTTGTTTTAACTCTTCGAGTGCTGCTTGTTGTTCAACAGAAAGAGTCTTTTCTACATTTAACGCCTTATTAACCCTAGGTCTTATGTTGTTTTTATAACTTGACATTGGCTCTAAAATCAACCTTCCTTCTGAAACCGTCATAGACTGAGCAAAAAGAGTATCAATCTGTTCCCCCTTGTCATTAACAATAACATGGCTCGGTGTTGGATTAAGAGGCCTTGGAAGATCAAAAGTTCCATTTTCGATCGGAGCTGAATAATAAACAATACCTGTTGCCATATTCGTTTGTTCACCTTTATTTGTTTTTTTCTCTAACATTTTTGTGTCAAGTCCTCTTTTTTTCATTTCTTGTTGAGCAGAAAAAGGATAAATTACTTCCCCCTTTTTGACTTCAATTTTTGAAGCATTTTCCCCAACGTTTAAAAAACCGTCGTCTGTTTTAATTACATTTAACGCAGAATCGAAATGTGTTTCCGTTATTGTATTTTTTAAATCTTCTTTTAACTCTTCCTGGCTTTGCATTATTTTATATTCTTCTTCGTCTGCAGCTTCAACTTCGCCGAATGTCTTTAATGGAAAATTCAAACCCGCGTTTTTCAATGTCAAAACCGTTTCATCGTCTTCTAAGACTTTTTTTATTCCTAGGTTTTTTATTCGATCTTCTCTTTCTTGTGATAAAATTTCTTCTGTCTGAATAATATCGGTGGCGTGACTTAACTCTTCTAATTGTTGAGCTTTCTTATGTTTTAAATTTGATTGAATAGCAAGCTCCTCAGCTTGAACCTTATGTTCCATCTCCAATATTCTGAGTTTTTCTATTTCTTGTTGAATCGCTTCTGCACTTTCAGCTTCTTGTTTGGCCCTTTCTGCATCTAGTAAACCTGGCTCCAAATGCTTTATCTTTTGTGCTTCTTTAATTGTTTTTGCGTCTTCTTTTGTGATGAAGTCTTTAGCCACTTCGATTACATTCGTAGCTTCAAATACATCAGCGCTGGCTTTTTTTGAATCGACAAAAGCTTTTTCTTCATTTAGTCGATTCTCATATGCCATTGCGGATTTTTGTGCCATTTCTTTAGCAAAACTCGGGTCTCCACTCTGTTCTAAGATTTCTTCATATACCCTATCACCACGCTCTTGAGCTTCTTGACTTAAAATAGGCAGTTTTTCCATTCCAAGCTGTTGTTTGAGTATTTCATTGTGCTTAATTCTATCGTCTATATTCTCAGTTGAGGGATTCTTATGTATTCTTTCGAGAATATTCGTTCGTTGTTTAATTAAGTTATCGTGTAAATTGCCCGACTGTACATCTTGTGCGTACGTATTTAAAAGTTCCGTGTTTGTTAATCTGTTTTCAGTAATTATTTGTTCATTCATGTCTTCGATTTGTGCGGGAGTTTTACCTTGTTTTAACAAAGAGTTTTTCTCTTCTTCAGTTAAACCGAATTGCTGTCCAATATTCTGTTGTGCAAGTGTTTGTAATAACTCAGAGCTGGGCTTAGCGTTTGCAATTCCATGGTTTAATAATGGTGTTCCAAAATCAGGGAACGTGTTTCTTAAACCTGTAAATGCTTCATTAACAACGGGATCCTCGAAAGGAGAAAAATATTTTTCTAGTATGTCCCAGGGGTTATCGCCCCGTTTTCTTGAACTAAACGCATCTTCTAAGAATCTCTGTAAAGGAAACCCTTTTTTGCCTACCATGTGTTGTATGTAATTTTTTAATATGTCTTCGGCTTCTTTTCCTTCAGATATTTTGTTGTTCGCTAGTTGATTTACGGTTTCTGTATCACTAATAAAAGCTGGTAATCGGTCCTGGATAAATATCTGTTCATCTAAAATTATCGGTTTGGTGTTCGTAGGAAAAGCGGGAATGCCAAATTCGTCATAAAAAGGGCTTTGGAGCGAAGGATCAAAAAATGAAGGCATTCCCTGTGAAGGATGTTTTCCAGATAATTCCGATTTGGTTTTTTCTTTTTCTTTTTCAGCTTCTTTTGCAGCATCTGCTTTGAGTGCACCTTCTTCTAGAGCTTTATTAAAAACCTTTTGTCCCTCGATTTCTGCAAGAGCTTGTTGTTCTCTCTCTTCATTTATTTTTTGCTGTGTTTCTTGTGCCACAAGATATTGATGTTTCAATAATTCAGATTCCTTAGCCTGTGGGTTTTGTTCCGCAAAAGCTCTTCCCGCTTCATGTGAAGCGTCAGAAACTCTAATATTGTCTTTTATTGCGTCCATTTGATGTATAAGTTGCTGCTCTCGTAATTTTAACTGGTTTTCTACATCTTCGACCTTTATCTGAGCTGCTAACAGAGCTTCTGCAGGTTCAGCATCTGGGTTTGCGGTATAGAAACTTTGCAGAGCTTCTGCTTCTGCAGTTTTTATGATTTCTGGCGAAGCAGCACGTAAATCTTTTATCTGTTTCTGAAGATCTTCAAGAGTTAAATCCGGATTATTTACACCTGTCTGTAATACACTAGCGTCGAGAGCGTTAAAGTCGTTAATATTGCGAACTGGAAAAGAGGGAGTATCACTACTCGGAACTGGTGGCGAAATAATGTCACTCTTTTTTTCTCTTAATGCTGCTTCGACAGCAGCATTTTCTCTTTCTATTATGTCCTTTTCGTTTTTATACATATCGTTTAAGTTTGAAAGTTCCAACTCTGTGAAGTTTAATTTAGCACTAGGTGAATACGGTTCTGTTTCTTTCAGTGGTGTTATGAAAGGATCTTCTTCGTTAACAAAAGGTCTAGTTTCTAGACCAGATGCTCTATTGCCTTTTATCGATGGGCTTTTGAAAGGATCTCTTTCGTGAATAGTAGGTACAATTATTGGTATTTTTCCTTTAGACGACGGGGGACGTTTAAAGTTATGTTTACTTGCACTATAAATATTGGGGACGTGCTCCAATGTTAGTGGGGTTTGGTGGATGAAAAGTTTAAGAAGACTTGTAACTGTGTTTAACATACTGATCAACTTCTTTGCTGAATAAATAGACATGATTTTGATATATGATTACAGATTAGGTTGATAAATCTTTTTTGATTAAAAAACAAGTTAATTTTTACGATTCTTTCAAAAAGTTGTAAAAAATAAAAAAACTCTGTTTTCCGCTATTGGTTTTTTTTCCATTACATTTTAATCAAATAATTAAATCATTTTTGTGTTTTGTTTTGATTTTAATCAAAACAATTTTTTTCATCTTTCTGTTTTGATTTGAATCAAATCTATTCTGTTTCATCTTCTGGGTCAATTATACAGAACGGAAACGATGAATTTTTTCTCAATTTTTTTTTCTAACTTCTACGACAATATAAACACAGTGGATATATAAAAGATAAACGAATTCATTATTTAATTACTTTAACTGACTTTCTTTTTGAAGCTTTTGGCGCTGAAGCGTCCTGCAGTCGCTCTATTCTCGTTTTCAAGTCTTCCAATGCAGCTTTACCAAAGTCCCCCGAACGATCCTCAGAAAAACAGTCTACTTTAGCCGCCAATGAAAGTTTACTCGCCAACATTCTTGCCACTGTACCTTTTATCTTACCTTCAGATTTCGATACTAAATTCGCATGATATATGAAACCATATTTTGGTGTATCTTTTTTGTTCTTTAAAGCACTAAATAAAGCCTTTTCTGCCCCAAGTATTTGAATTGTTGAACTGGAACATTTTGATAAGTCACTCAAGCTCCCCCTTTTTGAAATCAAACGAGCTCCCATCATAGAACCTACCAAATTCATAAGGTTTGGCGCAATAACCTGCATTCTTTCTTCCAAATACTCTATTAACTGTGAACGGTATTGAATCATCTGAATTGTAGATTTTGTATCATCAACTATCTTCTCAAAATCTTCTTCTTGAATTTCAGTACCCATTGATATTTTTGACACCTCAATTATTTGATTGGCTGTGTCTTCTGAAACAATTTCTTTCAACTCAGTTAGATCCTCTAAAGTCTCTTTTATCCCAATGACAATAATGGCCTCCAAATATTTTTTATTATCTGGAATTAAAGCAGATAATTCGGGAAAATGAAAACCATACCATTCTCTTAACTTCATCGCATGACAATTTATATCCTTTTCTAGATCCTCTATAATTTTTATTGCGTGAATTACCATTAAATCTTGTCTATTTACGTCTTCTGTCATTTTATTAGATATAATTTTATGAGAAATAAAACTGATTTTTTGTGAATCCACGTTCCTCTCAGAATAAAACGCATGCTTGATTTCTTTATAAGTCTCTAAATTAACAGTTACGTTTGGGTGGATGTTTTCAACAATATTTTTCATCGTTTTATCTGACACGCTTACCTCGCTAGATAGTCTTGACAAAATTTCTTTTAGAGAAGATGGTAATTCTTGATTATTTATTTGGGTTATTGTTTCAAGGGCTTCAGTATTTGACTTAAATAGATATTCATCTATAATGTAGTATTCCGAATTATTTTCTTCTTCTAACTTAGGCTTCTTTGATTTATTTGTTTTGAATATATGAAAACCTATAGGACTGTCGTAAAGATAATGAACCATGGTGTGGTTTCTGTTTATTTTTTATCTAAATTAATAAACGTTTGAAATTAGAAATTAAAATAAAAATTTTTTTGGCTAAAAATTTTACCATTTTTTGATTATATGTATTTATATTAACAATCCGTTTTTTTGGTATATTGAAAAACTTCGATTTAATAAGGGTAATCAAAAAAATAAATATTAGGGGATATTGAAATAGTTCTGATTTTCGACGCATTTAATCTGATTAAAAAAACATTTGTGTTTTCTTATTTGTAGGTTGTTTTTAGAGAGCGCTTATGAGGAAATATTTATCTAATGTTTGCACGAAACGTATAAAAACAAACTGAGCTTTAACAATATTGAACTATGAATCCTATAAAGCTGAACATACTATTACTGACAACAAATATAAATAGGAGAAATTATCTGTTCTAATAAAAAGCAATCAGATTTAATTATGAAAATATTTTAATATTCTCGAATAAATACAACGGTATGCTTTTATATTCAGTAATAGCTCTAAAAAACATTTATTCTAATGTCCCTTTATGTGATAAAGTATTAACAAAAGGGAAAAAATATATTATTTTAACACAACAGTTGACTAAAAACTTGCCTCCCGATAAAAAACCCAAAACACTAATAGTCGACTTCAATAGTGACAATTACTCATCAAATTTAATAGATGTACTTGAGCAGCCTGTAGAAAGCCAAGGGCGAACTATATATAAAAATCAACTAAAGCTGAGTATTTTTGGAAATGAACTTTTAAAAAGAACTCCTGAATTAACACATGAACCACCTTTCACAGAATATTTTATTGGCCCTTTTGCTCTTAAAGCGTCAGCGCCTTTATGTTTTCATCGGGATAGTCAGGCCCCTGTTAGGCTATGTAAGCCCCGTGCAATATTAGACAGATTCTTTTTTATTCCGTTTATTAGTAAAAAATATCAGAATGGAAATTATTTCGCTATTTGTATAGAAAAAGCGTGCCTTAAAAGAGCTGAAAGTCATTCAGAGCCAGGAAAATATTACATATCTTATGAAACCATAAATAGTTATAAACAATTAAACAATGAAATATATCTGTTTCAGTTTTTTGAAAAAGGAAATCTTTTTAATAAAATAAAAAAAATTAACGAACCGGTTCCTGGGGGTTTCGAGGGTTGTAAAGATGGGGAAGATGATTCTATATTTGATAGAATACGATTAAAGAAGGCGGATACTCTTAAAGAACCTATATTAAACGAGAGGCAAGCCAATAATGGCGATATACATAGAGAAACAGCGTTGAACAGAAATCGCCGGGGTTTAGACGTAGATTTGAAAACCGCACCGTCCGCGAGTATATCGAACAAACATAGAACAAAAGTCGAAAAAAACATGCCTAGTATACCCAACCCTGTTGTAGACTCAAATGTATCAATAGAGTCAAAATTAGAAAGCATACTTGAAAATATCGAAAACATTTCAAATATATTTCAGAATTTTAATAAAAACTTCGATAACAAAATCCAGAAAGACGCAGAGGCGATCAGAAAGGCCAAAGAGACAATTAATAAATTAAAAATACTGGGCTCAAATGATAAGACCTTGCTCGAAAAAATAGATAATATAACCGCTATATTAAAGAAAATGGTTGGATCAGGACCGATCGACTCTGAAAAACTAAATGATGTTATATGTGAAATAGCAAAATTAAGAGTCGATCAGAGCAAAATATCTAAGAACGTAAATAATTCATTAGAAGCTTCTCTTGGGATGCCTAAACAATTTCAGAAATTGACAAACACCATGAATAATATTAATACGAATATTAATAATTTAGTAAATAACACGAATACAATTAATACAGACATGAGAACTTACCATACAACTCTCGAAAATATAAGTTCTAAACAAGAAGAATGCAATAAGCTTTCTGGGGAAAAAATATCAAAATTTATTAAAAACATAAAAGATAAAACCATATGTGAGCCTGAAAGTTCATTAAAAGAGCCTGTTTGTAGTGACGAACGTATTGGGCATAAGAAAACACTGAAACCGATGTGTGTAGCGAAATATAATCAAATGGAAAAAAACAATATATCAACGGTGACAAAAACAGTCACTGAAAGCCGTGAAACACCTGGTGTTCAAACTATATCTCCAGTGATAAAAACCGTAACTTTGAATCCAGAATTTGAAGAAAATAACATATCGATTGTGAGAAAAACGATAAGTGTATTGCCTGATCTTTCCGACTTCAACATAAGATCGGTAACAAGAAATTTAAATGGTTTAAGTTCCGATATTCAAAAAATATTGACGATTACAAAAACAGTTATGTTAGAAACTGCGGAACCTGTTTTTTTAAATATGTTGACTGTAACAAAAACGATTAACACTAATGCTGAAGTATCAGAGTGTAATGTATCTAGAGTCACAAAAACTATAAATTTAAATCGAAGTCCTGCTGTTAAAACAGTATTTACAGACGATATACGAGAAAAGTATAACAGATGCGACAATACTATAAGTAAGACAGTGTGTGTGGACGGCCAGAACGAAAAGACATCTATACCAAAAATATATTTACACACAACATTGAATACACCTAATTTAGCAGAGTGGAGAAATATATCAAAAATGAATAATCGTTTTTCTATGGAGAGTTAGGACAAAGATCACTTGGGGCGCGTTATTAAAGTAAATTTGGTGTTTTTCAATACTTATATTAAAAAATATTTAGCTTTATTTTTGTCATTAGTCATTGCACTGCGATTGTATCATCATTTGTGATATATTCAAAAAACAATAAAAATTTGCTTGTGGCATATGTCCACATTAGAAAAAAAATTAAAAGATATAGGCCATATATGTTTTATCAAAATTAAATATAAAAAAGATCACAAAAAATGTCATTTAATAATCTAAAAAAAAAAAAGAATATTTTAAATGTAATTTTACACTAAAGTTATAATACTTTTCTTATTAAAAAAACGTTAAAAACAAACGTGAGAATATTAGAGAAAAAAATACTTTTTCTACTCAAAATTGTGATTTAATCAAATTATACTCAAAAAATCGTAAATCTCAATTTACACTAAAAAGTTTTTTAGCCGAATTCTACCCAGAAAAATGCGTAAAATAAATTATATTCGAAAAAAAAACGTAAAGCGTTACATATACACTTCTCGATTTTTCACAATTTAATTTTTATCAACAATTTTTCTATTATAAAGCAATTAAACAACAACATCTAAGTAAAAAGCAATCAAAAACTTTTTTTAATTATCATTTAGTGTGTAGATTTTTCTTTTATTTATCACAGTTTCGCTCTTAGACGCAAAAACACTGTCTTTATACTTTTGATTTTTTTGCTAAATGCTTGTTTATTTAACTCATTTGTTCGTTTGGTTTCGGGAATGAAACGACATCAATACTCGCGAACTCGCCGTTTTAAATAATATCTTAAAAAAATACACTATAATGTCTATATTTTTACTCAATTAAATATAATGTAACCCCTCTAAATTAAGGCTATCGTTGAAAAGGAATATAAGCATTAAGGTTTCTTTTTTCTTGCAACTATTTAAATCAACATAACTACAGAAAACACGTTATATTAAAAGCAATTTCTGCTTTTAAACTCATATACTTTACATTCACACTAAACTAAGCAACGACATATTTACTAACTTAACCTATGAATAATTTTGTCAGTTTTGGTCTTTGATGTTTTTACTGATCTTCGTTCACTTGTGTTTTTTTGTGAATTAATCAAGTATGTTCTAAATTTTAACTAAAAGCGCGAAAAGTTGTATTGTTTTTAATAAATTAAGAGAACAAGAGCTGTTTGTCATTTTACTTTTATTCAGCGCGTAGAGTAAAGGTTTTTATAAAAACAATCTTGATTTAAATATTAGACAGCCGAAAAAAAAATCGCGAGTTCATACACTCAAGAAACCAATCACAATAGTGAGTTTTTTAACTCAACATAAGGACAGCTCAGATTATTTTATTGCTTTCTTTTCTTACTTTGTAAACTAAAATTCTTTTTTTTAAAAAGATTTGAACAAAAACACACCTCTCTCTCTTTCACTTAAAGTTATCAGTATTTGTGCTCGTTTTTTATACACTTATTTTAATATATCTAGACCAATACTTTAGAAAATAGCGGTAATTTCTAGGAGCAAAAATAGACATTAAAGCATTTGGGTCAAATGTTAATAAAAAATGTCTTTTGTTACAATTAAAAAAAACATCATTAAACATCGACAAAGTTAATGATACTTCGCCAGTATTTCTTCATTTATAAACTAATTAAAGAAGAATGTTAACAACATATGAAATAGAAATTATTATAAGACTTGATGACTATACGAAACATTCTATAGTAAGCTAAAGCGTAGCGGCCGAAAGCGCAATAAACAGGATATACTTGTAATTTTACATAACTAACTTTTTTTTATTTTAAACTAAAAAGATTGTACGAATTTTCTTCAACCAAAGAATAGACATTTGTGCAAACACTGAGGTTTTCAGGTAAATTTAGAGGATATTTTAATTTTTTTGATTTGACACTTAATTAAATTTTAGTGTTTTTTTCTTAATTAATCTTTAAGTGAGAAGGCACTAAGCAAGTACAAATTAATAATATGCGAGTTTTAAAAAATGTTAATTCTTTATCGTTTTTATTTTATTTGAAAAACTTTTTTCGTCTGTTTAATTATTCAAATATACAGAAAAGTAAAATCGCTTATACAACTTTTTTTAGAAAACTTATTCAGATATATATTTTAAATTATCTTTTAAATACATCAATATATTATTCTAGTGTCTTATATAATATTAAATACAAAGTCATTAACTATAATAAATCCAAATTTTTTGTAAAAACGAGGTTTTTTTAACGGCGCAAATTTTATTTTATTACAATTTATATAAAAAATCTCAATCCAAGACTCATATTAGAAGCATTAGAACAACTTCATTACATTTAATTAATCAGAAAGAATCTGGGAGTTTAACAAAAAAGAAACACAAAAAAAACATAAAAAAAATTTCATTTCGACTCTTGCTTAGTTACTCCTTCCATTATAATCTTAATTAAGTAAAATTCTATTAAATAAGTAAAAATATTTAACTAAAAACAAGCCAAAAAATAATCAAAGTTCAATTTTAACGAGCAATTAAAAATTGAGATTCTATTTTATTTATAACAAGCGGGCGATAGACACAAAAGACTTCGTCTAGATGCTTTTAATCTTTTTTTTTTTAGTTAAATGTTTTTCATAAAATTCAAGGGCTCGTTTGTTTTAACTCAATTTCGAGTATATAAACGGCACTAAAACGCGTGTCTGAGTCGTTTTAAAGAAATAATCTAGTAAATTATTATATAATGTCTCGGTTTTTATTTAAGTTTTTTGTTTAATGGAATTATAATAAAAAATGTTTATTTAAGATTATAATGTAAGTTGTTTAATTAAGATTATAGTGTAATTTACTTAATAAAAAATATAGTGCATGATACAGACAAAAACCGTGTTTTTTTTTACAGACAGACAGCTACCACTTGAGAAATTTCTTTTTTTTTACTGCCAGCTACAGTGCTCTAACTGAAAAATATCTGTTTTTGTACTGACAGTTATAACCAATATTGAGAAAGCAATGTTTTTTTGTTGACAGATACATCTCCCACTCGAGAAAATTATCTTTTTTTATACCAGCTACAGTTGACAGGAGCGTAAAAAGGATTAAGAAGAAAAAAGTAGTGCAATGTTCTATTTTTTTAATCATTTTTCTTGGATCATAATAAATTGAAAAAAAGTTCAAAATTTTTTTTACATGAAGTTTAGAGTTTGATAAAAGTTTTTCTCGTATCTGAAACAGGTTTCCAGTGATATCGGAGCCATGATCTTAACTGAATTGTTACTGTTAGATACAGATATTAATCGATATACTACGAAATAATGAAAGAACCCTATTTTTGTCACATATATAAATTTTTTAAAAAGTAAAAATATGAGACAAAAAAGTTTATTTTTAAAACCCACTAATTATAAAAACTAAAATTTTTATAAGAAAAGAATATATTTTTTTTTGTTAAACACCACATAATCAAGAAACATATATTTACTTGTGCGAAAATATTTAAGTTTATAAAAGTTGAAAATTGCCCTCTTTGACACTCTATTTTTAATGTATATCGTCTTTTCTATTAAACACGTAAATCGCATACTTGTTTTGTATACTTCGTTAAAAAATGTGTTAAGCCACTTATTGTTTTGTAAACTAATCGATGTGTTTATTAATTTTTCAATTAAAGTTTATTTTAAAGAAGGGTAATCAGGAAAAAATATATTTTAAAAACGATAAAAAATCAAACAATTATAAAATAATGTTTATCAAAAATTATCATTTCGCAAATAAATCTTGTTTAATTTTTAAAAAAGAAAACGAAAACTTAAGCCTACTTTTATAATTATGATAACTATTATGTCGAAAAATGAAATATAGAACAGTGTATATTACATAACTGGGGTTGCTTTGACTTAAAAACAGACATCATTTTTGTATTTTTAAGGTTTTTTATAAACACAAAACCAACACTAGACGCTTTATTTAATTGAAGATAATCGACTTCAATTAAATCTGTTTAATAAACAAATGTTTTTTTCGAGCTTAGTTTAACAGATACAAACTAAAGTAATTTTTTTGACTGGTTTTGAAGCAATTCCAAAGATAAAAGACCTGTTTTAATTGTGTTCAAGAGAAGATAATTTTATAAACTTAAGTTTAAGCCAAAAAAAGAGAAAAAAAATTTATAATAAAAAACACGATTACCCACTGTTAATTTTAAAAAAGGAAATTAAGCTCGAGTCAGTTTCTGCTCAGAGTCTGAAAGAACCAAAAAATATTTTCGATTTTAAAAAGAAATAAAAAAAAACACAAAAGTCAAATAAAATGTTTCGCAGCAATTATACACTTTTTTATATAAACTCTTAATTTTAAGAATCTTATTCTAGTTGATTATGTAAATTTTATTTAGTAAAAAATAAGACTTGACACGATTATTTTTTTTGATGTTAAACAGCGCAAACAGTTGTAATATTATTGTTTAGGTGCCCGGAAACAATGCAACAAGAAAACCAATTAAAAGAAAGATATAATAAAGTGAAAAATAAAAAAAACTCAAGCCCCACAGTTGAGGTTTTTAAAAATAATGTAGAAACAGTAACTACACAAAGAAAAATTTATTCATTATAATTTAATTAAAAGTGATCTTTATAAAGTTTTGCTTTAAAAAAACACACTAGTTAACTAAAATATAGAGATTTCGATCAATAGCGTGATTGTTGCAATCAATAGCGTGATTTCCAAAATCTAAAAAAAAGTTTTCATCTTTTTCAACCTAAAAATCAAGCAAAGCACTTAGTCCGTGAAAAACCTAATTTTTTTTCAAAACTTTAATTTTAAAAATACTTTGGTTCACGGAAAACTTAAAATTTATTCAAAATCTTAATTTCAAAAAAACACTTGGTTCACGAAAAACCTAAAATTTTTTTAAAACCTTAATTTAAAAAAAACTGTGGTTCACGGAAGACCTAAAATTTATTCAAAACTTTAATTTCAAAAAAACACTTGATCCACAGTAAACCTGAAATTTTTTTAAAACCTTAATTTTAAAAAATTCTTGGCCCGTGAAAAACTTGAAATTTTTTTAAAACCTTAATTTAAAAAACACTTTGGTCTATAGAAAACTTGAATTTTTCTTCAAAACGTTAAATTAAAAAAACACTTTAGTACACGTAAAACTTAGAATTTTTTCAAAACCTTAATTTCAGAAAATTTCATCTTTCTATCGTTATTATTCTCTGTAATTAAAACTCGCGAAGAAAATAAAAACCAAGACACAACGTGTTTTTTGAAATTAAGGTTTTGAAAAAATTTTAGGTTTTTCGTTAACCAAAGTATTTTTTTAATTTAAGGTTTTGGAAAAAACTCAAGTTTTCCATGGATCAAAGTATTTTTGAAATTAAGGTTTTGAAAAAATTTTAGGTTTTCTGTGGACCAAGTGTTTTTTTTAAATTAAGGTTTTGAATAAATTTTAAGTTTTCCGTGAACCAAAGTTTTTTTGAAATTAAGGTTTTGAAAAAATTTTAGGTTTTCCGTGGATCAAGTGTTTTTTTTGAAATTAAGGTTTTGAAAAAATTTTAGGTTTCCCGTGAATCGAAGTATTTTTGAAATTAAGTTTTTGAAAAAATTTTAGGTTTTTTGTGAACCAAAGTATTTTTGAAATTAAGGTTTTGAAAGAATTTTAGGATTTTCGTAAACCAAGTGTTTTGTTTGATTTTTAGGTTGAAAAATATGAGAACTTTTTTTTAGATTTTGAAAATCACGCTATTGATTGCAACAATCGCGCATTGGTTGCAACAACCACGCTATTGATCAAAAAACCTTATAAAATTTTGATCACTAAGAGTATGTGGAAGATGATTAAAGTGTTTAATTGATGCAAAATATTTATTTTTTCTTTGTAATTTTTATTATTTTTTTATTATTTTTTTAAACTTAAGCAGAAAATGTCTTAAATAAAAAAATCTTGTAAAAAACACGCTGACTTTATAGTTTCACAAATAAGTAAAAAAAATTTGTTCGTACTGGCTGTCTGCGATTTATTACTTGTCTCTTAGATAAGTAAATGTTGATAAATTATCTCAAATTTATGAATATAATAGTCTATTATTATAGTTTTGCTGGACGAAATCTCAAAAACTGATCTGTTTTATTTAGTTTCATTTTTTATCTTCTTATTGAAAAAAGAAAGTTTTTTCTTCGGTGCGTGATAATTTTCTTAGAATAATATATTTTAGACATTTTGATAAAAAAGGTTTTTATTAAGCGTTGCATAACTATATATTGATTCTTATTACTGCTTTAAATACTATGTTGTCGTAAAAACCTGTAATCTGTTTCTACGATATGTGGCCTATCTTATTTACTTAAATCTTGATTGATAAAAAATATATTTTTTGACACTTTTTAAAGTTGAAAATATTCATATCAGCTCTCTCCAGCAATTCGTCGCAGAGCTTTCATATGCTTGTAAGAGCACGTCTATTTTTTTATGACTCACTGCCAACTATCGTCATTATTTGAAATCTTCGGCTGTCATTCAACTACTCTGTTCTATACATACAACTGATCATTATCGTATATTGAAGCTAAAAAACGTCTTCTCAATTATATTGGCTATGTAATTTCTCTAAAAATATTCAGCAAATTCAAGAGTCTTGTTTTTGTTTGTTATCTAAAGGTCTTTTTTTGAAATTATATAAAAAGCCCGTCGACCCTACTACTGGTACAAAGATCAAAAGACAAACATTTTTACGCATATTTTAAACTCTTTAATGTTTTTATTTTTTTGTGCAATATCAAGTTCATTTAATCGTCTTCAAGCTGCCTGTTCTAAGTTAAACAAACAACTCTCTATTATTAGAAGTGAAAAAAACGTTTTTTACGCCATTGGTAACGTATTTCGCATACCTTTTACACTTTGTTTAAGTTTTAAGATGAAGGAAACTGAACATTCTATAAGACATTTAAATATTTTGATTCTGTTTTTGTTTTCATTAAAACATAATAAACGAAAGAGAATTTGCTAAAAAACCAACTGTGTTTAACAATCAACTGCGGGCAGTGTTGCTGATTTTAAATACATTGTTCACTTTTAATGTATAAAATCACATGCAGGAATCTTTTTAAAATTAGAAAAAAACATCATAATTATTTCTTCGCCTTTAAACTCTCTACTATACCTAAGAGAAAGTTGCTTTACTATCTATTTTAAAAATCTTTGAAGTGTCTGTATATCTGCTCAAGTGTAAGCATGTATCTTTTTGTGTTTTTTTATTTAATCACCTTGAGCTAAGAACAATCTTTCTCACAACGATATATTCACACTTCGAAATTTCTAAAAAAGTTTTTTCTACTTGAACTCTAGTTTAGTTTATTTTTTTTTAATTGTGTTCATAATTTTAAATTTTTTTAATTTATCTGGCTGTGAAATATGGTCTGTATGTAAAACAAGTTTCAATGTTTTCTCATAAGTTTTAATATAAATACGACTGCGACAAAACCTGTTCTGACATTTTCATGTTTGGTTTGTAAATACGAGAGATAAGGTGTTATATATACAACATAATTGAATAAATTTACTCCTCGTTGTGAATTAATAAATTGGATCAGGTATTGTTTTATTAAAAAAACAATATTTAATGACGAGTTAATGTGAGGGAGATTTGAGGCGTGTTCACGCGGATGTTTTTTTTTCATATCGTTACGTATATAGAACAGAAAATTATTAAAAAAAAATAAGATTTCGAATTTGATTACTAACTCTTATAAAAGATTTTCGTTTTTTCAGAGAACTTTTGTAGTATTTTTTGAGTTTTTTTTACATATACGGCAAAACAGTTAAATAAATGAAATACATTTTGTTTTTGTATAATTATAACCAATAAACGATTATAAAACTATGATACTAAAGTATCTCATTTTTATTATTTATTATGTCTCTATTAGCCTCAATTTTTTCTCCTTAGAGCACATATAATCAACTTTATTTATTATAATCAGCACAAAACACATGTAAATCATTCTGAACAACAAATTAGCTTTTTATTGTGTAACTTGCTTCTTTTGTTTATTAAACAAGGTTTAAAAAAATTTTCAGTCTAAAACCATCTAGCGCTTAACTGAGTAGTAGTATGACAAAAAATTAATCAATAAGAAATATACTTCTCTATCTATTAGTTCTGTTGTAATATATTATAATCGACTAAACTCTTTATTCGAATAAAATATGTTTATGACAGATATATTAAAAAAAGAAATTTTTGTCTTACTCTATAAATTCTTCTTATATAATAGAAAACACAATTAACTTTTAAGTGAAGAAACAACAAAAAAACATATAATAATATATAGATAAGAATTTAGTGTTTTTTTCGACTAATTAAATAATCTTTTTTTTCGAAAAATAGTTAAAATTATAATGAGTAACAAACAACTTACATAAAGCCAACCTCTAATACGAGCACATAAATACAAGTGATTAATTAAAAAATGCGAAACAAACAAATTAAAACAAAAACACTATATAGAATCAGTATATAAGATAGTTAATTTATTTAATTAAAAATTTTTAATCAAAAACATAAAAACAAAAAAACATCCTGATAAATTGATCAGCGGTTGCAAATTAAAAGTATAAATAAAGAAAATATATAAAAAACAACATGCCTGAAAATCGAAAGTCGTTTCAAGAACTATTAACCTTCTGGAGAAACATGGATAACAACTGTTCGTCAACATATAATGAGCTCAACACATTGAATACAAACCCGAGTTTCTCCAAAAAAGAAAAGAACAACATATCTGAATTAGAATCTGATCTTGTAAAAGAGATGGTATTAGAAAGTGAAAACCTAAAAGAGGAGAATAAACTTCTAAAAACTTCCAGTTTTAAGCTAGTACTCGTTGACGCTAAGAATATCAGAGTGGAACAAACAAAGGCTTCAAAGAAAAATATAATAATTGAGCAAGAAACTGATATATCTGAAATATCTGAAAACATTCAAAAAGCAAAAAAGGAAACTAATGATGCAAATGAAAGTGAGCTTGTTGAAAAGAAGACGTTGCCTGTTGTACAAGAAAAGAAGTTAGTTGAAAAAGAAAGTAACCCAGTTTTGAATAATATCGCAACTGAACAGAAGAATATTATATCTGATAAACAAAAACCTAAATTTCAAATAGTGAAATATAAAGATTTTTCGATGGGTCACAAACACTATACAGAACAAAAAAATACACAGATACATATTGACAACGACTCTAGATCTCTTACGGAGAAATGCGAATCTAACATAAAAGAAAATTTAGAAATCGAAAAAGAAACTAATACTGATGCAACAAAAAACAACCAACTTTTAAAACAAGTAAATAAAAAAACTCCAAATCAAATGTCTTTATCAAAAAAACACAGCGCAAATAACACAGAGTACGTTTCAGAGCCAAAGGCCGTTAGAATAGAAGACGAAGCTATAATAAACGAACATCTGCCCGAACAAAAAAAGAATTATGAAGCATGCAAAAAACATCATGAAACGATTGCAGATAATACGGAAAAAACAATAAAAACCGAAATGATATCAAAAACCAATGAAAATTCGAAAATTGAAAAATGCGACCGGAAAGAAGAACAACAGAAACATCAGGATGAACAGAAAACAGAGAAAGTTGCACACAAGGGAATCTTAAAACCACAAACAATCACAGGTCGTAAAACAGAAAACAATAATACTATTCTAAGAAAAGGTAAAAACAAGAGAGTCACGATAATCTGCCCAAGACTTATGAAAGAAAACGTTTTATCAGACGAACACCCTCTAATTAAAAATGAAAAAGATGATTCAAAAATTGGAGCTTTATCGTTTAAACAAGAAACAGAAAACAGTATTCTCTCTTTTGAAAAAACAAAAAGAGGTTTAAATAGAAGGGTAACAATAATTGACCCTTCAATTATAAGAAAAGCAGCTTTATCTTGCGATCTATCTTTAGTCCAAGAAGAAAAAGATGTTTCAAAAATTAAAATATCCACTAACACAGTAAAACCTAAGATAAGCGAAACACAGTCTATTGCAGACATAGAGGATTTGAAAAAAGCAGACATTAGACAAATCTTTTCTAAAAAAGATGAATTATAAATCAACAACCCCAAAGATAAAAGCGTATCAACAAACGAACTGGGTGTTTATGTTGAAAAATCGAAAAAAACAGAGTCAAAAAGAAGGTATTCTGTGCTTGAGATGGCGCAGCGATATTCTGATGAGCGGCAAAGAGATACAAAAAGATAAATTGATTAGTAAAATAAATACTATACAATAATTTTT
>SBJP01000178.1:0-18421 GCA_014805705.1 Cucumispora dikerogammari | reverse complement strand
TAAATTGCTTGACAAAAAGAAATATATTTTTGTTTTACTTTAATTTTATCTAATAGGCAACAAAATACTTAGGAAAGTCAGCTTTAATTATTATTAAAACATATATATTTGAAACAATGTCAAAAATTCGGTCAAATTAAAAAACTAAAAAACAATTTAATCAAAAAAAAAGAGAAACGTGTATATTACGTACACATTATATAATGATTTATTATACTTATCAAACACAAAAATTCTTTAATTTTCGAAGAAACAAACGATCGCAGTATAAGATTTACTCATTACGAGTGAATATATTTCTAAAACTTCTATCTAACTACTAATCATAATATAAAAAAAGACTTTTTTAAATTCCCCCTTTTTAATCAGTAACATACCACAATTTCTTTTTTTTGTCTTGTTTACATGCCTTATTTTGTGAAGATGGATGTTTTATTCTTTTTTCACAAATTGAATCGCATACTATATATAATTAAAAGGTGAATTCTTTTAAGTTCCTCACTTTTATTGAGTTAAAATAATTATTCTCGTTTGAAATGCATCTAAATATTAGAGCAGTTTACTAAAAGAGCGACGATACCTTCAAAAATATTTTTTTTACGTGTTTAAATTTATATTCAGCCAAAATAGTTGTTTTTCAGTTAGTCTTGTATTTGGGGCTGTAATATTACATGTAAGTTTTTAACTTCCTCTACATGAGCTCGATGTTTTGTGTGTGTATTTGTGATTTCATCGAGTCTTAAAATATTTTTTATGTGTATTATTTTATAATAAAAACTGTTTTTTTAAGCGGATAGTTGCTTTTAACTCATTTGATTGCAATGGCTTTTAATCGTTTTTGTTTTTTAAAAAAAATTTCATAGTGTTTTTGAACTTCTTTATTTTGTTGATTTGACAAAACCTCTTTGCGTTACAGCAAAACCACTAAAAGCCTACAAAATTTGCACATTTCTTCAACTTTAGCACTTTTTTTTCGTTAAAGATGTTTCGTTTTCAATAAAACAGTATTTCTGATCTTTTTATTATTTTTTACAAGCTTTTTTTGCGATTTACTTTAAATATCGTATTTATAGACATACGCAACACCCACATGTTTTATAAAATTAATTAACTTAAACTTAAACAACTATATGTAAAGAATGAAACAAAATTTTAATAAGGTGTTTTAAACACAAAAAAACAGTATGTTGTTTCTGTCAGTAATTTTTCTTTTAGCGTAATAGTGCGTTTATACATTTTAAATAACGCTACTTTCTTTTTTTTGACTTTTAAAAACATCAACATTTTACGTATAAGACACGTTCTATTTTCTTTTAAGACACTAATATTTATCAAATAGAAAAAAATATGATTAAAGTTAGTAAGTATTTATTTAAATCTGTGCTCAAAACCATATATGTTTTTTTAATTTCTTTTTTCTGTTCTCCGCATCCTAAAATATAGTTAAACGAATTACGAATACGTTTTTTCTTAACTTTTCTTGCGAATATACCTGTTTTGGCAAAAATAAAGATCAACATAAGAGCCGTTGTTTTGTTCTGTCAACTACGTTAAGTTTTTTCTTTTTGTATTTTTATTATTTAACATTATTATGTTTTTTATTTTTCAGTTGTTCTATTATAATATACTACTTTTTATGATTTGTATTGTTAAACAAATGTTGTTTTGTACACCACCACGAAGATCTTTAGATATTCAACTCTTTAGTTGACATTCGTTTTGTACTTTTGATTAATCCGGGTTTTAAGTCTCGGCTACAATGTTTTTGTTTTTTCTCTTGTTCTTTTTTGACACAAAATTTGCGTTTATTCCATGCACTTTCCTGCACATAACTAAATAATAAAACTATAGAGGCAGGTTTGAAATTTATAATGAACATATCGTTTTTTTATAAGATGAAATATAAATATATAACCACTAAATATGAGTTTTATATTGATCCCGTCATATGTTTTTACAAGGAATTCAATCTTATGGTCTTTTTTACTCAGAAACATGCGTTACCCTTTGAATTTCAATTAGTTTTTAGTACTATGATTATACTTGTCTCTAATTTAACTACATATCATAAACATTCGCGTCGCTGTAATGATACACACTTTAGCGTAAACTTATATTCAAAATTTTTTGTACTCTGTGTAGTGTATCGACAGACAACTTCACGAACTTTCTTGATATTTGTTTTTAAAATGATGCGAAATATTTTTGAGGGGCAATTTTACTGCTAAAATCATCAATTTACAATTCAAGCAGCTCCTTATTTAAAGTAAATTTTGTTTTAAAAAAAAGTGTTTTTATTACGATCGTTATATATCATATATCGTCTCTTTATGCTTATAAATCAACACAGACAGTGATTTTGTTTTCACAATTTTTAAAATCGAAAGTTATGCCATCGTACGCTAAACTATTCTCCGCTATATGTCCGAAGTATAACTTGAAATATTAATTACAGATATTCGAGTAAATTTGAATTGTGATAAAAGAAGAGTGGAGATTGATTGACTGGTTATCGTCTTTTTTTTTGATTAAACAAACTCGCTTAATCTTTTATTGCAATTTAAAGAGAAGAGTCACTATCAAGATTAAAATCTTGCAAGGGCCTCAATAGGAGATACCTTAGTGTTATATTGCTGCTCAACTCTTGGATAAAACAAACAGTAATGTTTTTAAAAATTCCTGGCAACCAATAACACTCTAATTTATACTTAAATTATCTTTAGGTAATATAAACACTTTTTAAAACAAACATTTTTGCTTTTGAAATCAAAAACTGAAAATATAAAAGAAACAAATAACGATTAATCTTTCAAAAACATATATTTACTTTACTCATTAAAAAGAATAATGCTGCCGAAGTTTTTTCATGGGGGTATAAATAGCGAGATTAAGAACTCTTATGTCATGTACATTTTTCAATCACCATATAATTTAAATATTATAAAAATATCCATAGCTTCGATTAATACAGCAACTACAACAGAAAGTTCTACTTCAAGTATGGTTTCAAAAAAACAAACAGAAGAAGATAGTTCACAGAACGACGAAACCTCTGTTTATGAAGATGCAAGAAATGAATTCCAAGATTATTATGACCCAGTTTGTTCTGTGTGTAACTCCCACGACGGTCTCGATATTAATAACAAACAAAACGAAGAGTCAGCACATTATTCATCAGCCTTAAAATTAAAGACTGATTATAGTTCCTTCACATCAGATAGCGATAGTAAAACTACTCTATCAGAAGCTCAAGAAAAACCAGCTGATGTTAACAAGCCGCAAAAAAAAAGAAGAGTCCACAATTGATGCAGTAGCTTCTGTGGAATCGGAAAAAAACGAAGAACAGGTGAATAAAGAGAATGTCGCAAAAAATACAGAAGATAGAGATATAGGAAATCTTTCTAATTCGAATGAAACAGCGAAAAAAGTTGTTTATGAATGTTCTATTTGTGATAGAGACAGGTCTATTGATATAGGTGATGAGTCTCTTTATCATGATATTTCTGAGAGTAGTATAAATGTTTCAAACAATGGTTATAACGACACTAAAAATGTCGAAAACGATCAAAAACCGAGTAGAGACAGTGAACATAATCAAACTATTCTCAAAGAAGAAGACGGGATTTCAGATAGTAAAAAAGACGATTTAATGCTTAATATTGGGCATGAAAAAGAGGAGCTTAACACAACCCCCAACGATAATGAACAGTATAATAAACATATCGAACTAAGAAACAAAAATGAAGATCTAAATATAGAGAACCGAGAAAAAATAAAAGAACACAAAAACACAATAGCAAGTCAATTTGAAAAAGAAAACTCCATTTCAGAAGAAAATACGCTAAATGTAAATTCTAAACAAGAGACTTCTTCGGATACAGATAATCGTTTAAAAAACATCCAAAGTCACATGGTTGCAGTAGTTTCGTTATTATGGATATTATTTTTCTTATTTGTCGGTTTAACTATTTACTCATTTTGGACTAAGTAAAGAGTTTTTTAAAAAATGCTTATTAACTTTTATTTTTTTTTCGAAGGAAAACGACACATCCTGGCATAACCTGAACATTGCTTGATTATATCTTGCTCAAACAATGCATGTAAATAGAAAATATTTATTTAAATCTTTTTAATATATATATATTATTATAATAGCTATTTTCGATTTATATTTATATTTTTAATTCCAAAGATTTAATTGATTTGATCAATTATTAAAAGGTGAAGGTGAAAAGAAAATTCTTGTATTTGGTTTAAGCACAAGATGTCAAAAACATTAATAAATAAAAAAACTTGTCTCACATATAATATTTTTACTCTTTCTCCCACTTATCGTGAGATATGCAAAGTTATACTATAATTTTAACAAGAAGAAAATAAGGCGTTTTATATACAAAAAAAGAAAAATTATCGCTATTCAACGCAAACACGACAGAGCGCTACTTTGGCTATGAACTAGCGAGCGCACATACCCGTAAAAGTATATATATATGAATATTTTTACATGTAGCCGAGATATAAATATTTAAAAAAATAGGATTGAAACCAATTCTTTTCTGAATAAAACAACTTATTTTTGTGCGAATATGACTCAAACAGACAGATATACACTAGCTAATTATCAGTTAAACTATTGTATTTCGTTTAACGAAATTTGTTTTTTTTCTAATTATTAAAAAAAATAAAGTTTTTTCGAAAAAACGGCGTTTTTGCACTCGATGTTGCATAACTAAAAAATATTATCACACGAAAGTAATATATATTTGATTTAAGTGATATGGGAACTTACAGTATATTATCACTATAAATGTTAGAGAAAAAGTTGAAAAAAAAATGAAAAAATTTTTCGACGAGCTTAAAACATACGTAAATGGTTACAGTTGACTTTTTCTAGTTGTAAATCAAATATAAATGTTGTTTTAAAAAATATTTACGAAAAAACCTAAAAAAATAAAAAAGCGTGTTCAAAAAATATAAAACAGAATCTAAATGTATAAATCTAGGGCTTTTAATAAAAATTTAATTTAAAATTAAGTTTTTAAAAGCAATACTACAACATAAAAACTTTAAACAAAACAGATGTGAGCGTTGCTTAGCTCGAACGATATTTAACAATTTTTTAAAGGGAAAATCGGCCAATTTTTTAAAGTTTTTCTAAAATAAAGGAAACGTTCACTTACATTTAAAAGCTATTTCTTTCAAGAATTTTTTCTTTGTTTAAAAATAGAAAACAAACAAAGAACCAGATAAAAATAAAAAATATATAATAAAAAAACTGAGATATCAAAACGTTTAAAAAAATCTTAGAAACCAACACTCGGGCTGTAGTTCTTGATACTATAATTAAATTAGGCTATTTTTTATTATAGTATATATAAGGAAAGAAAATTAAGTGTAAACAAATAAAAAATTTTCTTTAATTAAACTATAATAAACAAAATCGCTTTTCCAAAATCGTTGTTGCGTCGTTATGATTAATAAACAGATAGCCTTACAGTAAAAAAATAATATTTCACTATTATAATATAATATATAATATTTACAAAAAACATCATTATATGTATTTAATTAAAATTAATTACATCCCCCTCAATAAAAGCATTCACTTTTTTCTCGGCAATCAACTTCTTCAATAAATTGATTGCGTCAGGACCAAAGACACTAGAAAGCCTCTTAGCTGAATATGTGCAATATGCGTATGATATTTTAGTTAAAATACGAGATTTAATAAGTCTTTTCATTTTAAGCAGTAAAAACAATGTTTTATCATTAAAAAACAGTTTACCGTTTTCCCTTATTTGAAGATCTATGTGTTCAAGCATTGAAAACTCGTCGAGTTTTAACGTGAGAAAATTATAATTAAGAACCAGAGGGTCAACTGGATTATTTCCAAAGAAATCTGATATCATTTTAAAACGTTCCCACTTAGAAGAAACTATATTTGAAGTGTAATTCTGTTGTTTGTTCGTTCTTATGAGCTTTAAACTACATTCGATCTCCACTGAAGGTTTAAATTTTAACGCTTCTTCAATCAAATTCCTTTTAAAGAAGTCATATGCTATCAAGTCTCTTAAATATGGCTTGTCTTTCAGATGAATAATATTCATATTTAAAAAATAAATAAAGATATCTATTGGTAAAACGTTCCTTTCATAAAGAAATTCAAATACTTCTCTGGTTTTTTCTTCATTATATGAACCGTCAAGAAATGACAAATCTCCCACTTTACTTATAAGTTGTTCGTTGTTTAATTTTTTTAGTTCGCTAATGTCGATTGAAGTGACCATGTGTTTTTTTTTAAGTGCTTTTTTTTTGATTTTGTATTTGTTTTTAATGAATTGTTTTTAAATGAAAGTTAAGTGTTACCGGGTCTTATATTTCATTGTTTTTATGAAACAATTACATATTCTATGACAATGTTATAGTAACATAAAGGACTAGGACTTATATTTCATTGTTTTTATGAAACAATTACATATTCTATGCCAGTGTTATAGTAACATAAAGGAGAGAGTTTCAATTGTTAATTAAAAAACCCTTTATCAAAAAGACACTGTTTTCATTAAGAAACAAACTAAGACGAAAAAAACACAAACGCGCACGATAATATAACAGCTTGTTTATTTATTTATCTAAAATATCACATTAGATTCATACATAACTGAGAAAATAAATCCGAATAAAAACTCTAAAAAACATGTTTCACTGCTTTTTGTATTTTCAAGCAATCGGGTGCAATAAGACAATGAAAGAGGAATATAATGAGTATCAAAGTAGTTACGAAAATGAAAAAATTACATATAAAGAGAAAGAAAATAAAACATATTCGGGGATGAATATATCAACTGCTAAGCCTAATTTAGCTTTAGCCAAGAGCAAAATACCTTCTTTAAAAGGACAGGTGAAGGTTAACCCAGAATATAACATTGAAGATGAGTCGTTAGAAGAAACCAAAGTGTACAAAACCGATAAATCATCATATAAAGAAGCTGAGGCCAAGAGTGGGGGCTTACCTATCTCTATGTCAGGTAAAGGAATGCCTGGTCCTTTTACTGGGAAAGGAATGCCCGGCCCTATTGCTGGAAAAGGAATGCCTGGTCCGCCAGGATCTGGTTCATCTCGGTCAAAAAGTATTGTGTTTTGGATTCTTGTAATTGGAACAATAGCTCTTGGTATTATCATTCTATTTCTCTTAGTGTATGCAATGTGGATTTGGTGTTCCCCCATAGAAACGAATAGTGTTGTATTTGAAAATGAAATGAGACTTGAAGGGATGACTGAAGACGAACTTAAAAGATATAGAATGAGATTTGGTGGCGGATCGTGATTAAGGGCTTACGAATAGTACAAAATAAGAGACAAATTCTTTTTAAAAAAAATACCAAATGAAAAAAAATATATTTGACATAAAATAATACATTCAAGAAAAAAATGAAAAAAATTAATTAAGACTCGAAATACATTTATTCAAGAATAGAATAAAAAAAATAAAAAAAATTAATTAAGACTCAAAACATTTTTCCCAGCAAATAAAATACAAAGAAACAAATCATGGAAGTTCCAATTTATGAAGAAACACTTTTCATTACAAATATAGAAGATTCAGATAACGAAGCTGTAAAAACATTTCTAGCGTCAAACGAAACTTCAAGGTGTAAAATGCAATATTATGCACATTTACTTAATCTAAGCAATATAAACAAAATAGATTTAATAATTTATAAAAATTATTTAAAAGAAGAAGGAGTCCCTATAAAATATCAATACTTAACACAAGGGCCAATTTATAAAGTGAAAGAAAGTGAGAAAAATATCGAAATATTTGTAAGTTTTCATGGCTGTTTGTTAGAATTTGAAATGGAAAAAAGTAAATTTAAAGAAGGAAAATATCCGACAGATGCCGATGTTTTTATGGTTGGTGTTTCAACTATTTAATCAGTTTTTTAATGAATGGTTTTTAAGGTTTTTTTATATTTTTTAGTTTTTTTTTAAGAGAAAAAAGTCAATCAAATCTTTATACCTAGTAAACAGGAGCGACGACATTTTATTATATATTCTCTATTGTTATATATAATACATTTATTTACTGGCCTATAACTTCTTATTATAGTCATGGGAAGATTCGTGGGTGATTCAAAAAACCCAAAGCTATTTAGTAAATTATATTTGAGTTTTTGGGTATTTGAGTTTTGATTGCCTGGCGTTTTATTGAATATTAAAAAACGTAAACTACGGTTTAGCTGTTTTTTCTCTGATTATTTTAACGTTTGACTTAATATGCTTTTTGTATGGTACTCTTGCTCACATAAGCAACAGCCACATATCATAAAAAGTGATTTTGATTTTAATCGCTCACACTATTTTTAACTTTTTTTTTGCTACAAAAAAAAATTTTCTTGTTCTTTAATGAAGCTCTCTCTATATTTATTCTTGATATACAAAAATATATATTTGTTTTCTTTGTTGCGTTTTAATCACATGAAAGTTTAGAGAAAAAAATTTTTAATTTTTGATTCTGTTTTTCTGTCCGCAATAGTTTTGTAATTTTAGCTTTTAATAAAAAACAAAAAATATTACTTTTACGACATTAAAAACTTTAAAACATTCTATGCTTTAATATAAGCTTCGATCAAATGAAATGAGACCCAAACTTAGTTGAAGAGGTGTTTTTATTCACAAGTTAAGAGATTATATGAAATACATACAGGCGGGAATGTTCATTAAATTGTTTTTTAGCGTCCATGAGCGTTTAACTTCAACAACACGCTCTAATAATTAAATATATTTTTTTTTAGAGTTAAGTCTTTAATATTTAAACGTGAAAGTTATAATTTATGTTAATCTAACATCATGTAAAGACGTTCTTAAAAACAGATCTAAAATATATATTCTGTTGACTTATATGTAAGCAGTTTGGTGTATAAGTTGAGTCTTTCAAAAATTTTACGAAACTAAATAATTATCAAGATTACTATGTACAAAAAAAATATACTTATCTAAAATTAACTCCTTAATTGAAAACCAAAAATTTTTTTTTCTTTTAAATGTCAACAGGTTAAGATCTATAAAATCGAAGTTGAAGTGCGAATTGAAAACCAAAAATTTTTTTTTCTTTTAAATGTCAACAGGTTAAGATCTTTAAAATCGAAGTTGAAGTGAGAATTGAAAACCAAAATGTTTTTTTTCTTTTAAATGTCAACAGGTTAAGATCTTTAAAATTGAAGTTGAAGTGAGAATTAAAAAACATGTGCAGTATATTTTGTAAATGAGAACATAAAAATAGGCCTCGTTTATAATTGAATCTAAGTAGCGCAAAACAACGAGCTTCTCTTCTACTTCAAATTTTTATCTAAGACAACGAGTTATTGTATATAGAAAGATTTAGTGCGAATAAGAGAAGATTTAGCGCTAAAAGAAAAAACAAAACAGAATATAAAACCATGAAACATGAGCATCCCAAGTTAAAACTTCCTCAAGTGGTGTCAGTTAACAGCTTTCAAAAGAAGATGGATATTCATGAAGCAATGAAAATATTAAATTTGTCTTTATATTTTGTTAAATCAGATATTAACACTGCTTTCAAGCTTCTTGGGAAGACTTTTGAAGACAATAAATATATTTTTATGAAAATAAGAGAAGCTAAAAAAATTTGTGATGAAACTTCTTTTATTAAACGGTTTTGGTTTTAATTTCTTGAGAATAAAAGCACTGAATGTCTATTTTTAATTCAGGGACCGTTTTTTAAGTAAAAATATATTTCTAAAAAACATCGTTTTTTTTAACCTTTTATTTTAAAAAAATTAGTTTCTAAAGCTCGTTCAAATCGATTAACAGACATCCCGAAAAAAATAACCATTTCTAAACCGGAGATAAAACGTAACAGTAAAATTTCATTAGCCCCAACATCGCTAAAGTATAAAAATATTAAACTTAGCAACCCCGAAAAACCTATAGGCAACAATTTATATTCCCTACAAATAAACGAAACTAACAAACTCATAATGAACGAGCTACATGAAAAACTGTAAATATAAAAGTCTTTATATCTTTGGAACACCAAATACGCAAATAATGTCAATAATACAAAGAAGGCTAGTTCAAAGACAGCGTGTAGTTTGAATTGTTTCACAATAGGACACATAAAACAAACACCCATAATTAGCGACAAGACATACAAAAACTTCTCTGAAAAAACGTATTCGAAAAGTTTTCGAAATCTATCGGTTATCAAAAAAAGATGTAAAATAATTAAAAGAATTAATCCGTCATCAGGGAAAGAAAAATACCATAAATTGAAGCACCCAGACAATTTATTCTCTAAAGTGGTTAAGAAGAATGCCGTATTACACATAATTAAACTAATGAAAAACAGTTTGGGATTGTAAATATTTGTGGAAGCATAAAAAGCAACGCAAATAATAGAATTGTTAAACGAATCAATAGAATGGTCTGTGAAGAAACCGAGTGGTGTACCTGATTTTGTTCTTCTAGCCTGGTGACCATCTAAGTTATCTAACATCCAATATATAAACAAACACGCTGCACTTATTAAATTAAGAAGAATGTTATGTTTAGGTTTCTCTTTGGCACTGATAAGTTTTTTTTTGAGATTTCGTATATTGGGACTGAATAAGTGAATACAACGTAGATTGATTAACATAAAAACAAAGCCTGTCAATGTAATTATATTCGGAGCTAGTGTTCTCGGAAGATACTCTACTATAGCCTCCATTATAGGCCGTGTAAAACGATTATATGTAATAGACAAGTTACACGCATTGTAACGATGTAGCAATGCTTTAGAAAAATCTGAATCGAATAGTTTTGTAAACATAGTCTTGTTTTAATTCAAACTTTTTTTTTGTTGCAAAAATTATTAATTTAAAAAAAGAGTAACATTTACAGAAATGTGCCTGTTTTCGATATAACAGTGTAAGTTAAGTTTATGAAACAATTAATTCTTATGTCCGACGTTGGAAAAGTTTCTAAAAAACACCTGGGCACTATTATTAGACTGTTCTTTGATAATGTAATTAATTAGAAGTTATAAAAAAATCTAATTGTCTTATTCCAAAAAAAGTATATTATTTTAATAAAATCGATTGATTATAATATAGCCGATTAAGAAAAATACGTTTTGTTCTCAATATATGAATTAAGAAAGTAAAATAAACACACTTTACAAAGAACTACGATTATAAAAATCTTCACAAGATAAGAATTATGCACAATATAGCTATAATCAAGGCAAATATTCATAGATTGCGTGATAATTTTATGTAAAAAACTTAATATACGAGAAATCCGAATAACAATAAAAATTAAAAAAAAAAGTTGTGTAACGCTATCCAGTTTTTTAATTATCAACTGACCTTATCTTGTTTAAAAAACAGACGCGTTTAATGAATGAAGCCAATATATGCTGACAGAGCCATCAATGAACATTCATTGAAGATTAGCAAGTACGGAATGTTAGTATATAAAAACCAGATACCTTTCAACAAATGTCCGATTGCTGCTATTTTATAAACAGAAGTGTCGAATCTGCTTTGTTCGAAAGCCTTAATAGGAAGGTTTGGTGATCTTTTATTTAGTTTATTTATTAAAATCTGAGCAATGTAAGTAAAAGCGTCTAGTCCATTCGAAATATAACCAACAATCATTGCAGCATATGCACCGCCTACAAATATAAAAAACACCGATAAACAAGAAAACACAGTGAAGCATATGCGTAAAGTTGAGTGGATTCCGTATTTAAATAAATGCTTATTGCTGTAATATATTTTCTCCTCTAAAGTACTAATTAAAGGAGTCTTGTACATAATTAAGTAAAAATGCAGTAACATACCGAATACATTCTTAAGTACTAGTGTAATAGAAAATGTGTTATTTAGCCTACAATACATAAGTGCGTATGTTAGTTGAAAAAGGGAAGCAAGAATTGTTAGAAGCGAGACAGAGAGCGGTATTCTTGATTTCGGTTTTAATAACTGCGGGAGGTATATAAATATTGGCAAAAATATAATCGCAAGATTTCCAAAGACTTGTAACATGAGGGTTTTTTTTACTATTTTTTCATATTTAATTTGTGTGCTTTTTTTATTGCTAAAATTTTAATAAAAAAATATCGAAATATATTTAAAATCCAAAAAATGAAACGCGTCTTTTATTGACAGATATGTTTTTTATAAACAGAAAAGCAAGCAATGGCGTGGTTTTTTCTATAAAGTCCTTTTTCATTTTAACGACGTGATTTTTTTACGAAAAGAAAAAGTGAGATGATTAAAAAGCTTCGCTGTTGTATTTAACATATTATACATACAGTTGTAATGACAATATAGCGTGAAACTACACAAGTGGTTCGCTTGACTAGTTTCTGTTTATGAAAAATGAGTTTTTTTTTGAATGTTTTACTTTTGTTATTTTCCCGAATTGTTATTTTAGCAAAAATTTTCTTTAATGAAAAACTTCTTAATTGAAAAGCTTCTTAATTAAAAAACACCTTAATTGAAAAACTCCTTAATTGAAAAACTCCTTAATTGAAAAACTCCTTAATTAAAAAACTTTATAATTGCAAAAACTTCTTAATTGAAAAAAGGCTTTTAGTAAAATAGAATTAAAAGCATTATACATTATTTTAGTAGCCTTCACATTATTCGAAATTATCGTTTAATATTTTTGTTTTCATAATCCCCGCGATTTAAAAGAATAAATTAATTACACGAAAAACACGGGATTAAAAACATAATAAAAACACCGCGCTGCATGAACGAGAAGATATTAAAACAAATAAACGAAGTAAACAATATATTAAATACTAAATGTTACACTGGGAATCAAGAAACTGTCGAGATCGAAGATTTTGTTGATTTTTTGGAAAAAAACAAGATAGAAGCAAATGACTTTTTACTGGCACGTCAATATTTATTTGTGTTTCATTTTTTACAAATATATTCAAAGTCTGAAATTAGTGAGAAACTACAAATCCAGGATTTTTGTAAGTCTGTAAACGACTTATTTAGACAATCAAGGGGAGATGCGATAAATCCTCTTATTTTGAGAAAGTCAATCAAATTGATGAAGCCATTGTTTGAGGTTAAAACGAGGCTTAAACTTGAAGTTGGTTTATTTAGTTTTAATAAGAAGTTAAATGAAAAATATGGTTTGGAAATTTGACGCGCGAATGTATTTAATTTTCAAAAAAACGGTCGACGTTTTATAGGAAACAATTCTGTATTTTAGACACAATTCCCGCTCTTTTAAAACAAAAGTCGGAGTCGATTTTTTGTGTTAAAATATATCATAAGATTTTTTTTGAAATAACAGAACCCTGCCGTTGTCGTATAAAAAAAATTACTTACCAGATACTTTTATTACTGTTATTTGTATCGAAAATAAACATTGTGTTTACAAACATTTAATCTTTTCAACAGCTAATTAGATTTTTGGTGGAAATTTTACGACTTTTTTAAAAAATAATATTTTTATACTTTGGTTTTAACCGACAAGGTTTTAATATTTTATATAAAAATATTGTTTATTTCACGGTATTTTACATCCAAAACATTCTTAAAAGTCTTTTTCAATATCTAATACCAGCTATAAAACAGACAAAAAAATATTATTTTTTCATTTCTAGTGTTTATATAAATCCTTTTTAAAACTGTGTTGCTTTTTGAAAAATATATAATGAAAATTCCATTAAAAAAGTAATTTTTTAGTTTTCAAAATCATATTTTTTCAGATGTATTTTAGTTATTATATCTTGAAAGTTTAAAAAAAAGAACGTATGATACTTTTTTTCGAATGTATAGTCGTATATAAAAACATACTTCATAATATTGTTGCCGAACAAGGTCCTCGGTGTTTTTTATAGCTTCAATACCAAAGTTGAAAACTTTTTAAAACTTTAAAGCATGTTTTTCTTACTCGGTTCTTAAATTCTTATACCATGGAAAGATTTTGTAAAATATATTTGTTTATGTGCCGAAAGCAACTTGTGTATTTTTTTGATAATTTATTAATAAATGTCGCGTGGTCAGTGTGCGAAACGCGCCATCTATGTAATATTATATTAAAAACAGTGTTATTTTTTTATATACTTATTATAAATTAATGTGTTTTTTAAAAGTCATTGTTTTCTTATAGCTAAAATAGAAAAAAATTTTACATTTAACATCAATTGACAACCTTGTTGCATTGTTAAAAAAATACCGTCAAACACAGAACATGCGGTGTCGAACGCTAAGCGCGCTACAATAAACATAGAAAACAGGCTTAATTTTATTAGTTTATAAGTAAATTTATCTTTACAAGCAACAACTGCGCTTCTGATTTCTGAATAGTATGTGTTTTAAACATTTTGCTTTAAGAAAACCGAGTGTGTTTGAATTAAAAACAAGAAATATATTAAAAAGATTAGTAAAACATTTTGATTTTAACCATTTAACGCTTCCCCTATATTTTTGATAAAAAAAGTAAAATAACGAACATATTTTTTTCTATATTTTATTTTCAAAAAATAAAATAATCTTCAAATAAATTGAAATAAAAATTTTAAAATTTAAAACACAATCAATATTCTCTAAAAGAAAAATTGTAGACTGCTGTCTTCTTTAATATGTTTCTAATTTTTAAAGTATGACTAGAAACATAAAAACTACATTGCTTTTCATAGAAACAAAGCGTTTTTTTTATTAAATCTTTTTTTTGATTTAGTTTACATTTTCTGTATTTTTTATCTTAATTCTTGTCGAACATGTGTAATTCCATATTTGTTAAAGAACTCTGTGTTTAATTTTTTTTTCATTATCATAGAAAGAATTTTGTTTTGTACGCCAAACATTAAGTACACTATGTTTTATGATCTAAACTTGGCCGGTTTTTTATGTCTTATCTGACCAAAATTGCGTGTAGATAATATATGTGTTGTGAACGAATAAGAGAATAAAATAAATGGCGAACTTATTTGTCTAGTTTTTATTTTTTTTAGAAAAAAAAAGAGCGAAGTATTTGATTATATTGATCAGATCGGCCAAGTCCTTGTTATGAATACTGATATCACGTACAGATTCCCAGCTTTTTTACTTCAAATTCTAAGTTTATCGTTTTATTAAAATTCATAGAACCAGGGTTGAATTCAACAGCTAATCTATCGCCCCAAAAAAGATTTTTTTATTGTGTTTATGATGACAAATATAAACATTCTTTTTCTAATTTTGTTATACTTATACTCTTTGGTATTCTCGAGATTTGAACGTAATGTATCGAACGCGTAAGCCCCTAAGAAGATTAATCGACTTATAAATTATATGTTTTATAATAAATGTCCATATATATTTTATAGTTTTCAAGAAAGCTTTAATAGAATTTTATATGCTAGAAACACAACACTAAACATATAAATATGAGAAACAAAAGCTGCTATGAAATTCTCTAAATATAAAACGACATGCCTATTTTAATTTTACTATGATTATATATTTTAAAAGAAGGCTTTATCTGAGACTTTCACAGGTCTTGTATATCTATAACTCTTAGGTTAGACTAATAAACGAAACGAAAAATGAAGTTATATATGTAATTATTTTCTTGTTGGCTTTTTCGATATTTTTCAGATGTGGCTATTTATATTTTTTAATGATAGTCTTGCAAAAATGTGTATTTATATTTGTAATTTTCTATATCAAAAAGGTTTTAAAAAAACGTTTACTTAAAAACCAACCTCTTCTTTCTCAATATAATTTTATTTATGAAAACTTTCAGATTTATAAGAATATCCCAGGTGTTATAAACTTTTTTAGGTTTTTTTTTCGTTTTATATTGTTATATTTTTTTTACGCGTTTGTCTATACCAAATCACATTCAAAATAAGAATAATTTCATTTAAAGTAATAAAAGTTCTATCTAAAGTGGGTATTAATTCCTAACTCAAAAATAATGAAATGTTTTTATTCACTAATGACACAATTAACTGAATTTAAAAATGAGCTAACAAAAAAAACACATATATCAATGATGTCTAGTTATAATGAGGACTGAGAATTTTGGTAACTGAACGCACTGTTTTTAAACAATGACTTATCGTTAAACAATCTCAAGCGAAAAATGTGATGATACAGTGTTCCGATATACTAAAGCTAACAATATCTTAATTTATATGACTATTAGAATATGAAATAATCTCAAAGGCATAGGCGAGGGTTTTTAAGTAGTTTATAAAGCGAGTTTAAATTAAATTTGTTGATCAAATTCATTGCTAAGATTTATATTATGCGTTATGCTTTCTTTAACGATGACATAAATGGTTTGAGCTTCTAGTTTTTACGGAAATAAAATAAAAAGACAAAAGGGATGTCGTTCTTTCATGACAATCCTCATCTTATCATCCTCTTCATAGACAGCCCCACTTTAATCTCATATTTTGAGATTATAAAAGCGATCTCGTTGCAGAACACAGGTACAGCTGTATCGATCTGTTTTAAAGGGTCAATTGTTCATCTTATACAGCGAATAAGAGGTCTAAGCTTAATTCGCTGGAAATAAGAAGAAAATCGTTTACAAAAGAACTTCAAAAGATTGGTCAAGAGCACGTTTGCGAAAGACCAACATAACGTATAGTATCGTTGTTCTTTTTGTTATTGATAAGCATTGTGTCAGTAGAACATTAAAAGCGTGATCAATGAACCTGGCTTTTTAGACTATAATATTTTGTGTTTAAAACCTTATTATTCATTGTTAAACCTAATTGAGAATATTTGATTACTCATTAAAAAGGTTGTTAAAAAACAGTTAGCACAGAAGTTACAAAAACTTCTTAATGAGAATTGGATAGTTTGGGTGTTAAAAAGCGAAAAATAAGAGCAATAAAATCTCTTATTCGCCAAAGTATCGAATTAATAACTCGAATACATTGTTAAAATTGTATCTTTAGAATACAAGATAAGTTAAGTAAAGCAGTTGGCCTTGTTGATATGCAGTTTTAATATGAATTAATTTATATGTTGAACTTTAAATTTTTTGTATTATATTTGTTGTTTTTCTTATAAGTTTTTTAAAATTGTCAAATCTCATTTTAATGAAATCTTTTTCACATTGAATAGAATTATTCTCATTTTGAATGTGAAATGGTATAGTTTGCAATATGTGTATTTTCTACTTAAAACGCTTATTTATATGTTAAATGGTAAAATTATAAAAAACAATATTAAATGTCACACACCACAGACAATTTTCGGTTAGCCAACTCGTCTGTATATTTCTATTTAACAAAAACAAATTATTTCAAATTGTTGAGCTGAGAGCGCAAAAACATCGTTTTTTATCGTTGGTTTATTCATATATTGTTATTTTTTTTCATTAAGTTCGTAAGTTCGTAAGTTCGATTGTTTTCATAAAACTTTTTTTTATTTATATATTAATGTGAATGTGTAGATAGCTTAAGTCGCAAACTTAAATAGTGTTTATCAGCAAAAATACAGTTTTTTTCTGAAGACCAGCTTTTTTTTATTTAATTAATATAATTGTTTTATCAACGGGTAGAATAAAAAAGTAAGGTAATGTTTGTGTTGTGTAAAATTAAATATTGCTTCAAAGTATTCACGCTTTATAATTTTGATAGTTATTTTCAAAGCAAACGAGCTCTGAAAATAACTTTTTTTTCGATATATTTTGAATGGCATATGTTCCAAGCCTGTGTATGCGAATCGTACGGAACTGTGTTACAGCAAGTGTTAACAAAAACATCTCTTATTTTAATCAAATGCTTTTAACTCTACTTTTGATGACACCCTGATTAAAATCCCTTAACAAATCAATCCAAAAGTAATAAATTAATGTTTTTTACTATTTTTAGATATTTTTATGTGAAAAACTTTACTATAATTAAAATATATTTTTTCGTTTTCTAAAATTAAATAATTTAAAATATACATAAAAATAAACATTAAATTGTGTTTTTATTTCAAGTATGACGAATTATAAAAAATAGAAATCAAAAGTGACAGAAAATAAAAAAACAAAATTGCAATGTGTAAAATGTAAAAAACAAACAGCAATGTGTAAAATATAAAAAACAGATCGCAATACTAAAAAAAACGCTTTTTGTAAAATATAAAAAACAAAACCCAGATCGCAAAATACAAAAAAATTAAATCACAATTTGCAAAATACAAAAAATTGAATCGCAATTTTCAAAATGTAAAATAATGAATCGAGATTTTCAAAAAATAAAAAAATAGATTGCAAAAAAGCCACAATATAAAAAACAGAGTTTAAAAGATTATATATATAAAAAGATAGAATCAAGATTTTCAAAGTATAAAAGATCGTAACAAAATGTGTATAAAAGTTTAAATGAAAAGCTGCTTAAAAATAATCACAAAAGAAAAAAAAATTTGTTTGTATATTGCAATAAACTGTT